>JADLZK010009462.1:0-184319 GCA_015847255.1 Hyparrhenia diplandra | reverse complement strand
AAATATCCAATTTGGCGCTTCAAGATATCGGCCATAAAATCGCCAAGTTGTCATTATCATTGACAACTACAACTTCACTCTTATTGAAGTTAATCTTTAAACCGCCATTATTTCATACATATATAGCAACATTTTCATATTTGTAGCACCAAATAAATCATGCTTAAGACATATAATAGTGTCATCGGCGTATTGCAAGACTCAAATAATACCTTTGTCAAAAATATGATCCACTAGGCCAAGAAAAAAGTTTATTTTCCGGGCTTTGACAATCATTCTAGTCAATCCATCGCCAACAAAGTTGAATAGAATTAGGGAGAGAGGGTCTCCTTGTCGAACCCTTTATAGCTTTTAATATAAGGACCCGCCAAGTCATTTAATTTGACACTAATCGCTTCCCCAGATACCACCTGCTCAATCCATGAACACCATTTTTGGGAGAAGCCTCTAGCGTATAATATTTTAAATAGAAAGCTCCATTTCACCTTATCGTAAGCCTTTTCAAAAGTCAACTTTAAGAATTATTCCCCGCCTCGATCTTCTCTTAGTTTCATGCGTAATCTCATGTAAAATCATAACACCACTCATTATATTCCCGCCTTCATGAAGGCGCTTTGATTATGATGGATGAGTTTATCGACCATGCTTTCTATTCTCAAAGTAAGAACCTTGGTGATGAGTTTATATAGACAATTTAAAAGACAAATTGGCCTATATTGTTGGATAATAGTAGCATCTGCTTTTTTTGGTAGTAATGTTATGATTCCATAGTTCAATCTCGCTTATGTTTACTTTCCCTTTATGAAAATCCTCAAACAGTTGGATAATATCATTTTTGACAATATTCCAACAAGTTTGATAAAATTCAATTGGGATTTTATCGTGGGCTCAGACCTTATTCTTTTCCATTTGGAAAAGTGTCGCTTTTAATTTCGATTCGAGAATGGCTCACATAATCGATGTTGTCTCGAATCATCCACTTTGGGCAAATTATCCCATAGAGTAGTGTCAAGATGTATGTCATGACTCTCCTCGGGGGGCAAAAAGAGCTCGAATAATATTCTCATTGCATGTTGGAGGAGATCTTTGTCTCCTTCAATAATGTCCCCATCTTTTCAAATGATAGAATGTTTGTTTTCCTTTTTTTCCCATTAGCAATTTTATGAAAGTAACTAGTGTTGTTATCACCTTTCAATAACCATTGTTCATGGCTTCTCTTGAACCAATACATCTCTTCCTGCTCTAACAGGAATAATTTTCCTTTATAAGTCAGCTTTATATAAAGATTCAAAAGATCTAGCTCATCTTTTTCTTCCAAAGAGTTCCAATTCTTTAATACCTTCGAGATATTTATCCTCTTCTTTTTAATTCTCCTTGGATATTAAAGCCCCAGCCTTTGAAGTAATGTTAAATTAAATAGGTAATTTATTTGGAACAAAAAGAACCTAATTACCATTTTAGTTAAATTAACTCTAATATATTTAAATAGAGAACTAATAAGTGAGTACTCAACCAAAGCTATTTTAGGTTAATTTGTAGCTCCAAATTTTGGTCGTTGAACGGCAAAGCAACTATGCCCGTATTGAACTCGCCTTTATATCTGTATGGGTGAAAATGGAGCCAAACATTTTTTTGTAATTGTCCTCTTTTGGTCCTTCCCCTCTCTCTCTCTCTCTCTCTCTCTCTCTCTCTCTCTCTCTCTCTCTCTCTCTTTCCTCCTTCACTTTCTCTCTTAGCTCGTTTGGATGCAATCTCAAAACCACATGCGTTGAAATGGATTGGAGTGGTCCACTTCAACACATGTGGATTGAGCTAAATACATATAGACATCTAAACAAAACCATAGGTATTCTTAGTGTTTTTTAGAGTAAGAACTAGACAGATGAAATTGAAATATACGAAAGTGCACAAGAGTAGATAAGTAGAGGTGGAGGGGGGTTTTGATACTCTAAATCGTGTAGAGTGTGCCACATTGGTCCGAAAAGTGAGGTCAATATGAAGGGTTGATTGCCACTCAAAAGAATGAATGATGTGTGGCGAACGCAACAAAGATAAGCAATGAAAGGTCTCACCGAGGAATCTTAATTGGGTACGAGGTGGAGGAGGACGCTGTGGATGCTGACACTGAGAAGAAATTCCAGATGACCTTAGGGGGTGGGGGCATGATAGAGCGTAAGCAGCAATGTTTACCGCAAGTCCTTAGTGGCTAGTTTGACGTGATGGCTCTGAGACCTCAATTTGGAGGGTCTGGTGGAGGGGGACGCCTGATCCCGTTGCTGGCTTTGTAGTAAAGTTGGCTGCTCATGGCCCTTCACGAAGTCTGTAACAATGTAGTTATTTTCTATTTCCTCAGGGAGTGTGTGTGTGTGTGTTTGGTGGTGGTAACCTTGGTGTTACAGTGTTCTAATTGTTGCTTTGAAAACTATTTGCTTAATAAAAAACGTGCCTTGGCGTGGTCTTAAAAAATCCCCCATTCCATATTGTAATTCGCTTGTCCATTTTTACCTCCCTTAATTCCTCCATCCCAGATTGTAATTCGTTTGTCCATTTCTACCCAAAGCTCGTTTTATTCATTTTAGGCAAGATACTACGATCTAGCAAACTAAGGCCCTGTTTGATTTCTTTGAGACTAGAGACTAAATTTTTAGTCTTATTTATATAGTCCCCTGAATTACCAAACAAGGGGCTATGGACTAAATGACTAGAGACTAATTTTTAGTCTATTTTAATCTCTACCTCACTATAGAACCAAACATACCCCTACCCATGACGGTGCATCTTATATCCTCAGGGTCGCCTCAAGATAGATGTGTACAAGTGAATGCATTAATTCATCACTGGTTCATATATTACAAACCACCGAGTCCCAGCTGCATCTCTCCTAATTAACGAGATCTCCATTAACAAAGGATCGATCTTTGTCCATACGTACCCTCTCTCTCACTCATCACAAAATGAAACCACGCACGACGGGTTCATCCACCTCCATACTCATAGAGACCATAGTTAATCCAAGAACACGTTTCGAACGATGGACAGCCAGGGCGGAGCGATTAATGGCGGCCGGGCTTAAGAGAACACTCCGAACGTGTCGAAGATGGTGGTGTGGAGCGGGTCGCTCAGGTGCGTGACCCAGTTGTTGAGTGGCCCTTGCCGGTGGCGGCGGCCTGCACGGCGAAGCCGAGGAAGGCGACCATGGCGAGGCGCGCGTGCTTGATCTCCGCCAGCTGCAGCCGCTCCTTCTTCTCCGGGTCCGCCGCCAGGCCCAGCGGGTCGAAGTAGGAGCCGCCGGGGTACAGCCTCTTCTCCGCGTCCAGCTCGGCGTTGCGCTGGAACTCGATATAGCCGATCACGAGCACCTCGATCCAGATGAGCGTCGAGATGGAGAAGGGCAGCGGCTGGCCCAGGTACGAGGACCCGTCCACCAGCTCCACCTGCACGCCGGCCGTCACAATAATTCACAGGTTGGTTAGATCATCTCGATCGTTCGAAAGCAGCAGCTAGCGAAGATACACATGCATCTGCATGGAAGCACTCTACAAGCTACTGACGTACCTTGCCGGCGTCCTGCCAGGTGACGCCAGTGAGCCACTCGACGGAGAGGGCGCCGAGGGTGGCGAGCATGGCCCAGCGGCCATGGATGAGCTCGCACTCGCGGAACCGCTGGAGGCCGAACACCTCGCTGTAGGGCTGGAGCGGGGTGGACTTGACGTCGGAGGACTCGAAGCGGGTGCCGATGATGGCGCCGGGCTCATTCTTGGCCAGGTTCTGGTCCAGCCCGTCCAGGTCGAACTGCAGGTACTCCACGGGCTTCCCGAGCCCCACGGGTCGAACCCGTAGTCGCCGACATACGAGCCGTCGAGCCATTCGGGCGGCACGGCGCCGGGGTACCACAGCGGCCGGTCAGTGGAGGGCTTGGTCACCTTCTTCGGGGGAGCAGGCTTTTCGGCTTCCCGAACCCGAACCGGGCCACGATGCGCCCGTTCTGCGGCGCCAGGTCCGCCAGGCGGGTGCCCAGGAATGTGCTCGCCGCGGCGGCCACTGACGAAGCCATGGCTGGCTCTGGCTGCTCCTCCTTTGCTGTGCTGAGCTGAGGACAGGTTGGTGGTGGTGTGTGGTGCGGGGATCGTCACGGCCTACAAATAGAAAAGTCCTTATAGGAAATTCCGGTGTTATCTTTCGGTGGCAGATCGGACGGCCGTCGGACGGAAGTGATCTATTTGACGGCCACGATGGGCTCTGCCTTATCCGGGTCTTATCTGTATGGTCCAATGGATGGGCTGGTGGTGGAGGACCCTGGGACACGTGGAGGGCAACGATTGGGAGGAGTGCCTCTGATTTGTGGTGATCGGAGTGCCTGTGGCTGGAAAATATCCCTCAAAATAATCATGGAGATCATGTGGTATTGAGGCCCAAAATGTGTGCCAAGTTCCTCTTTCTGTCGCTGACGGTAATCACCATGTCCTCTCAGTATAACTGAAAGTCTCAGGTTAAACCGTTAGAGGCAACCAAAGGACCCTTACGGATGGTGAACTCTCATGTTAGACCGTTAGTGCCTTAGAGGCAACCGAAGGAACCTTTACAGTTGCCAAAGAAAAAAAAAGGAACCTTTACTGATGTTGCTACATTTTTTTTTTTAGATAATGAAAGATAAACATCCGGCTTCATCCCCACAGGTGATGTTGCTACATTGTTGTGCTCTTAAAAGAAAGGGAAAGTGAGCAAAACATGCTCCACTAAGTTTTGGGCATGTATTGTTTCAATATGTGCAGAATTGATGTTAAATTGCATCTTATTTCAAGTTGTATGTTACTCTATTAATATTCGTGCCACAAAAGTGAAAAAAGGTTAAACAGTTCACGTTTTTCTGACATGTGAATCCAACATAAAGTAGTCTAATTCATTGGACTTTTCCATCTCAGATATTTTCCAGTACTGAGCCCGGTACATACAAATTCAGATAAAGAACCCATCAACTGGTTTCGTGGGTTGCCACAATATATAAGTGAACACAGCCTCTCAAATTATCTCCATTATAAAATACAAAAGAGAAAGCTATATTTCTCTGCTTATGAGTAACATCCACCCCCACATACCTCTTTCATATACTTTCGGACTGAAAGAGAAAATGAATACATTTGATTTGAAGACACATGAGAAAATACAAATTTTTGTCCAATAGTGAGAATAATCTGGATCTTTTTGTACGGCAAGATGCTACACCACACGACGAGCAACCAAAGATGCCTGTGATGAAAGGGGAACATTTGCTAGTTTCTCAACACGGTCCAGATGTTACTGTTAATTCTGTTATCCTGGGAAACTCTCCTCTGCAAAGGGTTGATCTAATGCCTCATGGAATAAAGGTTTCCATCAAATTTTGTGACAGCTTCATTCGGCTTCGGGGTTTCTGATCTTTCTTCTCTCTTCTTCTTTTCCCTGCCAATATAGTTATGTTGGTCAAGTTTTACTTCACTGGAATGACAGTCAAAAACAAATATATTTATTGACAGTCCTTACTAATAGAAAAGGAGTGATTTAAGTGGCCAAAAGGGTCCTCCTTCCTTTCCAAACTATAAGTCGTTGTGGCTTTTCGAATTGTATATATTTATTTAGGTGCATAGATAAAGCCAAGCATCTAGAAAAACTAGAACGACTTATAGTTTGGAAAGGAGGGAACAAAATTTATTGATGAACTCATGCATTTGAAGCATTTAATTCAAAAATAGAAACCTCTCAAATTGCAGGGAATCATTTACTGAACACATTCAAACTTAAATGGCAGTAAAGGTGATAAAAAGATAATGTGCTCCAGGGATATGGCATTACCTATCCACGTATTCCTTGAGAAGTTCCTTGGCTTGAACTAACTTTGAGAGTATGTTGCGGTAAACATCAAGGTCCCTATCCACACTTCTTTTACTGACGTTTAGCGCAGCGCAAAGCTATCAATCAGGAAATAAAGTCAGTGTCTGTTGCCAGTGTTAGCGTTGTAACATCTAAAGAGCATTTAACTCTCATGCAGTGGCGAAGCCAGGCAAGAAGACCACCGGGGTCTTGGGTGAAAAACGGGGGGGTCACTAAGAGAAGATAGCAACCATGTACAATATTTCTTCCTTTGTTTTCAAAATTTGTTGGGGTCGACGGACCCATTAGCCAGCCTTAGCTTCGCCACTGCTCTCATGTCAACACCAAGCACTACCTACTGCTCAAATGTTTTGCCAAAATATTTGTTATACTTCGCAAAAAATGAATTTATCCAAATGTGCTGAAATGTTGCGCACAGTTTTTTAGTTATTACACCAAGTTCTCAATTGAATAGTGCAGGAAGAGTTAGACCACCTAAATATTAATACATTTAGCTAGTAAAGCTGTTCTTTCCACTGATTATGCAAAAGAAAGATAAAATACGAGAAGCATATGTTCAAAATGACAACTTATAATTGAATTTCAATGTACCATATTCCCAAGCGCCAACCAGCAATATTACGAGCAAAAAAAAAAAAACTACAGCAAGTTACAAGGCTACCATACTGTACTGGGCAGAATGGCATCCCGGTCTATGTCTAGGTCAAATGAAAGTTCAAGAAGGAAAAGGAAACCTAACTTCCAAGAGTCTCTGCCTAAACAAATATGTGACTAGGTCCTTAGAGAAAGCTACCAAGAAGATTTATTTGAACCCTAATTGTTATTTTCTACTTTGTTAGAAACATCATAGATTCATAAAACTCAGTTCAATTTCAAACTGGAAATCACATGGTATAAATGGTTAATATATTTGCAATCTCAATTATGGAAGAACAATATTGAACAGTCCAGGGTACAAGTGAAAGCTATGCAACGACAACAAGATGTCACAAATTAATTCAAATTATAAGTTGGTCTATGCTTTCTGGCAAGAAACACTCAGATCCTAAAATAGTTGTGAACACTGAATTTACGTTTGGTTTCAGTCACTGATCTGATTTAGGCAAAATTGTGAGTTCTTTAAGCAAAACACAAAAAGGAAAAAACAGGTCCTTTCTATAAAAGCTTTAGGAAATAAAACTATAGATGAATACGAAACATAATTGAGAACATACAACAACTAACAAGGAATGCAAAAACAAAAACTTGACCACAGGACAAGAAATGCAAAAACAAATTAAGAATGGCAGGAACAACCTTGTCTAGTACTGTTGGCTCCGTTGCATTTGCAAGCTCAAGCAAACGGAACAAGCCAACTGCAAAGAATCGGCTGTAGCTGAAGTTTCCCTTACCCTTGGCCCTTTCTGATATATCTTTCAGAATGGCCTCGATTTCTCCATCTCTGGAAGAAAAATCAACTAAGGAACTAATATTCTGGGAACGTGCCCACTCTTCCATCTTTAGTGCATCAGCTCTGTACAGTGGACACAAAGAACACTTAAACAGGGTAGCTTTAAAGTAGAAGTGTTACTTTCTGATGAAAGAAACTTTATAATGCCAAGTTGACAACTAGTGACCCAAAATACATAACTTTTAATTAATGCCAAGAAAGCATATCATCTAGTGACTTCTTTAATAAGAAACATCTAGGTTGGGGCAAAAATTGAGGTGTAAAAATATGTTTCATACAGAAACATTGGCCACTTAGAATTACAATGCCACCTTCAACAGTAAGAGCCTGCTTCAAAATTGCAGTGTTTGTAAACCTTAGGATTCAAAAACATATCTCAGAACATTGCAAGAAATGCCACAGTTTGCAACTGGTACATTATTTACAGTGTTGAGAATTTGGAATAACTGGAGATCAAATTGTAGATGATGAAGTGACTCAAAGCCAGATACATGAGCTACGAAAAAGCACCTGTATTGATTAGGATCTTCATTTAATGCTGTTATATATGCCCTGAAGATGGAATCCTTGTCCTCATTGCTGGGGTACCCTTCCATGAGCTGATCATAGACAGTGACGAAGCCAAGACCAAACACAGGATCATACTGATAGGTTCTTTTGTATCTCATCAGGTGTTGCTGCACCAAAAGTTCTTGTAAGACTGTACTGTAAATGCTTGAATTGGGCGTTTGTATGACTTAAGGAAGTTCAGCTTTGTTTCTGCCACAGTAGGTGGGACATCTGTACAAGATTATGAACGTATTAGGAAGGTGCACAATAACTTTCTGTATCTGGACTATGCTAGTTATGTAAACAGGATGTTATACAATGAATCCCGCATCCGGCTGTTTCTAATCAAAACATACTGGACTATAATTGGATGTACCATGACCCAGTAGCAAATACTTGACAAATGGTTTACAATTTGTTTGAGGGTAGACATTAAGAAGTATTAGAACAAAGGGAGAAGCCAAAAGCAACATGAGAACTTCTGTAATGATATGATTATGCATAAAATATTGAAGCTTTGCAGAAAGAAGCATTTGCCAGTGTTTTTTTTTTCCATCTGCGCCAAAACTTCTAAAGGCAGTTCGCCTCGTAAAACATCAAAACAAATTATGTTCCATCAAAAATTGAATTATATGTGAAGATGGTGATCCCAGAAACCTATTCAAGAAAAGGCCTAATGATTCCAAATCAGATGTCACCAAAAATTGTATGGATACTAGCACATCTGCAATTGTTATTTCATACAGGATAACAAACTCCTATAAATTAACAGCTCATAATTGTATTCTATACAATTAGGCTTCTTTGAGAGACAAGACATGCATCAGTCCTCTTTATGTGGAATTCAACACATCAAAGTTCAGTGAACTGCGTAGCTGCATTTTCTGAGCAGTAGCAGGTAAAGTGGACTAAGATTTTAACCAAGTCTTGTCGACAAAACGCATTTCAGCCTTTCAAGAGCTCACCTCCAAAGCTCATTGTGCCCGGTCTAGCACAGCCAGGAGTGAAGAGCTGAATCAAGCAACGGATGCATGAATCGAATTGGCAGGATACCATGCAGCGAAGGAACCCATCACCAACCGAATTGATAGGAATAGAACTATCAGAATTCAGAACAAGCTAGAATTTCTTGCCAACACAAGCCACGCCAGTTCACTGCAACGACTACGACGGAAGATTCCGAGGTGGCGTGATTCGGCTGCACAAGGCAGCACAGCTGGCGAGGCCGGAATCGCACATTGGGGCGAATTTAGGATGAGAGGAGGAAGCTTTTGCGGTGAACCGCACAAGTTTGGCATAGTGATTCCGATTCACTAGTTTGAGATAGTGCTGAAGGTACACGCTCGATAGGATAGAGAGAGAGAGCGAGAGAGCTCACCACCCGCAGTGGCGACACAGCGCACCACCGAGCGCGAGCCCCGGCGAGACCTCGCGCTGAGCACGACGGCGCCGGAGACGGCCGCCGCCGTCGACGCCGGCCTCCACTCGGCGGCTCCGCGCAGCGCCGCGAAGGGAAGCGACGATATGGCCGCCATGAGGTACTACTTTGGACCAACAGCCGGTTGTTTCGCCGGACGCGGCGGCGGGTGGTCGGCGCCGCCGACGAGGGCAAAGTGGTAAATGCAGAGGAGCGAGTGCGAGGAAAGGCTATTGTTCGTCTGGGACTGGGTAGCGGAGGGATGGGATCTTTCTTATCCAGTAGGCCTACGCAGGTTTCTCGACCAATACCAGGTTGCCACGTAGCATGCAATTCTTTTGATTGGAGATTTAGTTTTGTTCTAACATTTTTCTTGGGTTTTCTTTGTAATTTTTATGGGCACAAGAGGTTGGATTTGCTTGCGGTTTTGCAATTAGACTTTACCAGCTAAATGTTCATGGAACTGTTTGGTGTATGTTACTTTCTTAGAGGTGTGTACGCAACAAAGACATGTGATTGGTATTCTTTTCGTGAATAGTTTGCTTGTTTGCGCAGGTTGGTTATGTCTGTTTTAACGTGTTTCTTTAAAATGGTCATGAATCAAGATAATTATGAATGGGGTTTTAGGATGAATCAACAAGGACTTTTTTTTGTTGCAAATTAGAACAAAAGGACTTGAAAATGTATATTTTTGTGGTAATAACAATTGGAGCAACAAAGAACGGTTGAATATATGCTTTCTAGCTATAAATTCGTGTTGCATATATGCTAATCCTCTCTACATACCTCTAATGTGCTCCCTATATTTTAAATTATAAGATATTTAAGTTTTTATGGATACACTGGAAATGGTTTCTTTTTTTTCCATACATAGCACAGATGTGAGTAGAAATTGCAAATATGTTTCCTTCACCCCCCTACTCTCTCAACGCGATTCGAAATGTCTACACAAAATGATTTCTTATTTACACATACCATACATAAATATGAACATTTGACATAGTGTGCAATGTCTCTACTTTAGTTTTGTCATACCATGAGTTGAAATATCTTCGAGTGAACCAAAACAACCTCTACTTTAAGTGACATGATGGCAAGAGTACTATTTATTTTGATCACGTGGTGTAGCAAATCAAGTAGTCATACAAAACTTTTGGGATGTGCAAGGAAAAGAGACCATAAGGGAAAAAGAGACATGCTAAACTGACCATGGAGAGTTGCCCCACAATATATTTGCCTTGTATTATGGAAGAAAGCTAGAAAAGCAAAGAAATTCCACATCCACACCAAATCGTCCTTGCAATGGACTTATGATCCGATATATATGTTGTTGCATATTTGTATTGCACAATCTTGTTTATATAAAATACACGGGTGTAACGGCTGCCATATTATCAGTTCTTAGTCACTCAATATACGGAGTACACTTTTTTTTTCGATTCTCATCCTTACTAGCATGGAGAAGTGGTTAAAAGAGTATGAAAACTAACTAAAAATTGCTCTATAGTTTTCAGTAAACATGGGCAAACTCCTGATCGCACACCAACACAAATCCATGAGGATCCGGATAAACACCCGCTAGGGTTTTTCACGGCGGCGGCGGCTCGATGGGAATAACTCCACAAATAAAAATCTAATCTGACCCTGTTACAATGGATCGGCTCCCTTTATAAAGTCACGCAGGCCTGACACTAGGCCAGGCTCGACTTGGCATATGCTGGACTACCAGACCTTGGTTCAGCTAACTAATTTAATAAAAGACTAAATAAATTCAACTATAATCTAATAAACTAATCCGGCCACAATGCAAATCCACACCCGTCCAGCAATATGGACCTCCGTAGCACTTGCATGCATCAAGTTCGATGCCAATAATAGTTCAAGTGACGTCGACTTTCATAAAACCTATATAGATAGATATATTTTCAGCAAATATGTCCACATCACAAGTCAATATAGAAACTTCAGATGAGATCCAGCAATTATTAATTAAATCTTTCACCGCAGAGGACAAAGGGCTGACCAAAATAGATGCAACGATGATAGACAGTAGATGTTTTTGGCTTACGATGGATGGTGCAAACCAAATCCTAGATAACTCTTCCACCCGCTGCCACGACGAACCACGATCGGAAGAATGGGAACTCTGAGAATGACCTTACTTGGAGGTTGTTACCTCCTCGAGTCACCCATCGTTGAAAGATCTTCTCCAATCAACCTTTGTCAAGAGGCCCGACATGTGACTTTCGTTAGGGACCCTTCATCATAGAGACTATGGCCTTCACCAAGGGACCTCTGCAGGAGCCTTCAATGAGGCTTTGTGTGGAGCTTCTGATGAACCCAAGGCTTCGAATATTATATTTGATGCACAAGGTAGACATGAGAATAAATCAAAGCTGAGCATGGCTTTGTTTAAAGAGGGAGAGGATGATGAGCCAATGGCTCCTCATGATTCAGATATTATTTTTAAGAAAAATTCCAATGTGTCAAATTTTTCTAGTTCAATTGATTTATCGGAAAAGATTACGAGAGATCAGATTTTTACTAAAGTAAGCTTATTTCCAAGGAATTAATTTGCAAAAAAAGATAGTAAGCAGACAAGAAAATATATCTATATAGTGTGGATTTGCTGAATCTGAAGTTCAAGTGACGTCGACTTTCATAAAACCAAATGATGGGACCCATGATGAGTAAAAATGCTCACATAGAACATGCTCTGTAATATTGAGGGGAACCATTAATTAAAAAATTATACCATGAGCCATCTCTAAAAATAACTCAACACCATTCACGAGCTAGAAATTAAGGAAAGTATAAACCATTAATCCAGATACAAAGTAAAATTGCATGCCATTATGTTAGAGCATTACCCCTATCGGTGCAACCAACCATGTTGGTACCATCAAGTAAAAACAAAATTGAAAGGTTCATCCTACAAACATTTTTTTTAAAAAAAAAAAAAACCTGAAAACATTCAGTAAGGACGGACAGTTACAGGCCCCAATCTTCATTTCTCATAACATGACAACCCACTATGAAAGAGGTAATAAGAAGGGCACATTCATTTAAAATATGTTGAACATTCCAGATTACATTCATTTCTATACACACAATGTTTGGTAAAATACAAAAGTGTTCATCATATACATTGATTATAAAATTGATTTTTTGTGCAAGTTTAGCCAAATTTGCGGTGTCCATTGCCAAACAGATTGGGGCAGACTGTTCTTGCATATAATGCATAAAGCAAATAATTAGTGATAAAGACTGTAAGGCCTCAAAGGGAACTGAATGAGACAAAAACCAAATCACTAACCCATAACAGTCTCTATTTCGGTGCCTCCTCCAAAATCTCTTCCAATACAATGCCCACATCAGTATTAGCCTTCTGAGTGTTGTCCATGACTACAGTGGAGTCTTCATTTTTCTGAAGGAAAAAGGTACTTGTTACACTAAAGTTCTTCAGGAGAAGCGTAAAGCGGTTTCTTTTCCTTTCTTGGTAGTATTATGAGTCTAGCTATCAAAATCGAATTCAATCGACATCGATTAAATTCTGCATAATAAGGTGGAAAATAAGAAGGAAAAAGTTGTCTTTTTTTTTTTTTTTTGCTTTGTAAGTTACAGATTCAGAACTGTCGGTAATATATGGGGTTCGTATGTTCCATGCATGCAGAAAACTATTCTCTCTTAGTAGGTAAGGTAATATAAATAAATATCATAACAAAAATACATGACCAGCTGAATTCGAAGGCAGTGCTCCTCCATCGTCACATTGATCTCTGCTCATCAAAATCCTTCAGAACCCGACTCTTTGAAATTCTGCTTCGATCATGAACAGTCAGTGCACATATCCTTAAGATATCGTTAGATGCAGCGAGCTGACCCAAACAAGAATGAAGTCAATCACATAAAGGCTAGATGAGAGAGGAACAAAAGCACCCGTTTCTAGTTTCATTAAGTCTAGAAATGAAGTCAATCATAAGAATAGCAGGTTCTTCCAACAAGACACTAAGTTCGCTGCTTGGAATTTCAGGTCACATAAGCTTTATGTCTAAGAAACATGGTCGCAACGAGAAAATTAAGGCATTTATCCAACGATCAGCAGTCCTTCACAAGGCAACACTTGCATTTCAAATTGAAATTAATGGCATGCCTGAGGATCACAATTGATGTTGCCTGATGTCGTAGATAACTGAACAAAACATTCGTGCTCATAAGGCAGAACAATCATGAACAACAGATTGGCATTTACATTTTCAACTTTATAGCACAAATATAACCTGAACGGCGAACCAAGCCAATCACAAAAACCAATGGTTCCTATAGTGCAAAACTTCATTAATCAATCAAGCTAGCAATTGTTTGGGATGTCAGCTTACACAGTTTCATATCTAAGCAACATGGCCTGAACTTTGAAGGAAAAATTATTTGGTAATCCTGAGCATACTTTGAAGGAAAAATTATCTAGATGATTGGCACAAGAGAGATGGAGATTCAAATCTTCCCGGAGCGTACCTGAGCATACTTGGATTAAGCTAGGGTTTGGATAGTTCAAATCGCACTGCGGTCGGGAAGAGGAGGGATGGGCATACCGGTGGCTGCTCGTCGCTAGGGAGGCTTGCGCCGAGCCGTCACACTGAGATGTGAGAGCTCGCTGGGTGCCATGCCACCACGCCACCGCCCTAGGGCCCGGCCGGGTGGGGGAGCCGCGCCGCCGTCTTGGGTGGAGGTGCGCTGTGCACCACGCCACCACGCGACGTGCTTGAGGGGCCACCGCCGCTCCGTTGGCGCCACCATCGTCCCCCACCTCGGTTCTAGGGTTTGGCGCAGCGTACGGTCGCCTCTCGGCTTGCGCTACATGAGGAGGGGAAGGGGAAAGGAGTAGGAGGAGATGACGGAGGAGGAGGAGGGCGACCACCATGGGCTGCCTTGGCGCTTAGGGCCCCTGTGTCTTTGTCACCGCTTGCATCGCCGCGTTGGGAGAGAGCGAGGGAGAGGACGGAGATGCCAGCCGTTTTTTCAATGGAGTTTTTTTTGGGAGTAGGGGTTGGGGAGAGAAACTAGAAGTCGTGTATATATTGACTTCCCGGATTCGGATGGAAGCCGGAGAAGCCGAGGTAGAAGCCGACTTCTCGGAAGAATCGGAGAAGCTAAAAGCTGGCGAAACGAATCCCGACCGCCCATTGCGAGATCCTACGGCGTGAGGTGTTTCCAGGCGACGTGGATGACTGTTCTGGCCGAGAATCAGTTGTAGAATCAGTTGCACTTTCTATTGTTTAGATTCAGTGATTGCTGAGAACTGAAATTGCTCTAGAAATTATTCAGATGTTGGCTTGACTTTGTACCGTGAAACATTAGGACAAATCTTGGAAAACGTAGACGCGTGTCTTCATCACCTTCACCGCCTCTCTCACGTGAAGCGACTCTTTGGTGGGTGTGAGTTTGAGAAAGCCACTGTACAAGCCGTCAAATTTGATTAGCTTACCATGACACATCGTGGACGACTGCCTTCATAAACTCCCTTTTGATATGTGCCCTCGTTAGCCCGTTAAATCTTAAGGTCATGAGATCGAGAGATGGTGGCACACAAGAAATAACCTTGACAAATTATTGTTGAATTTTTGATGCGGCATGAGAGCAATAAAATTGAGGAGTCAGAAGTGTACAATGGGAAATTATGTTCCCACTTTTTTTGTTGTGTGTTTGAGTGAAATTTAGAATCTTTTGATGAAAGGTAAAAAAATGATACTTTGGACATAATATAAATTGCACACACTTTTATATATATCCTTGTTTATTAAGACGGTATGATGAGGCGTGACGAGCCACCCTTTTGAATCAACTAGGTGACACCTAAATGAGTACGAAACATCGTATATAGTAGAAAAAAAATTTAAAAGAAAAGAACAAGAAAAGAAAACTAAGAAAGCCCAAGCCGCAGCCCATGTAAGAACAAGAAAAAAAAACTAAGAAAGCCCAAGCCCTGCAGCCCATGTAAGTTATAACCTTCCCTAACCCTTCTATAACCCTGTCAAAAAAAAAAAAAAACCCTTCTATAGGTACCGCCTCTCGCCCCTTCTCGCTCTCCGACGACCGCCGCCGCCGCCGATGCTGGTGCTGCTGCTTCTATCAGGTGCCGCCTCTCTCTCTCTCTGCCCCCCCTCCGTTGACATCTGCAGCCGGCACCTCTTCTCCGGTCCTCCCTGCCGCTTCCCCCCTCCCATGCGGCCCCCTTGCAGATCCCTCTCCACTCTAAGCAGATCGAGAGCTGTTGCGGCCTGCTGCTGCTCCTCTCACATCACTAATTCTGCAGTTGGCCGGTGAGGAAGCTGCCATGGCCATGGGAGCCGATGGTGCGGAGATGGGAGTTTGGCCTTCCCCAAACCCTGCTGGTCCTCTGCTCTTCCTTTTTCTTCTCCCTCGCCTCCTCTTTTGCTTTGCTGGATTTAGGTCGTGGCGATGGGGACGCCCAGGATTTGGACGCCTAGGCGACGACTTGAAAACCATGGCCCTGTTTGGATACTCTAACTTAGCTAGAGTTTTAGTTTCTAACCCTAACTCTAGCCCTTAACTAACTATAGCCCTAGAATTGTTTGGATGGAAGGGTTAGATTGACGCTAAATGTACTTCCCAATCATTTGGTGGAGAGGTGGAGGAAGAAAGAAAAGACACTTTTTAGTGGACCAACCTGAACTAGCTCCAATTAGCACCTCTTGGGTGGGCTAGTTTTTTTTTTGGATGGGTTAGATGCAACTAACCCCAATCTAACCCTCCTGTTTGGTCCTTTAGGGCTAGTTGAGCTCCCCAAATAGGACCATATACTCATTTTTTTTCCGTCAAAATAATTAGCTGGAACCGCCCATGGAAGGAAGGCTGTTACCCATCTTCGCGGGGGAGTCAAGGGTGGCTAGGCAAGGCAAAGTGCTAAACACCTAGAATTTGCGTTACTCCTTGTATTGTTAGCGAGCACGTGGCAATGCGAGTTTTAAAGTTGGCTGTTGCAGCTCTTATCCAATAGCTTATTTGTTCTCCACGTGCCATGTTCTATGATCAATCTTTGTTTTTCCATACTTTGGACGTATCGTTAGATAGCGAGCACGTGCCAATGAGAGAAATTAGCTGTTGCATCTCTTATCCAATAGCTTTATTTGTTCTCCACGTGTTATGTTCTATAATCAATCTTGTTTTTCCATACTTTGGATGGTTTACAGCTGTGTGATCTCTGGAGGTGCTCTTCGTACTCTTCTTTGTTGGTGCTTTGATGGTGGTTTGATGGCCAGTAATATGCAGGCTTCTGGGCCGCCTCAGGTAACTGCTGTCACATGCTGTAAATATTATTTGTCATGCCATCTGCAGTGCAAATAGTGCTAATCATCTTTATTGTCTTACAAGCAGCCTCCCAGGCCTCCCATGATGGGTTCTAGCACCCAGCCGCAAAATCTTGGACCACCAATGCCTATGCAGGTAAACTAAATTTTAGATTTTTTTTCTTTCCACATTTGTTGCTTCCAAAATTCTAGGCTATGTTTCTAATGTTGCTCCTTATGCTCCATTTTCAGTTTAGGCCAGTGGTTCCTTCGCGCAGCAGCCTTCTCAGTTCATGCCGCCAGCTGCACAGCAGTTTCGTCCTGTTGGTCAGCCTATGCCGGGGGCCTAACATTGGCATGCCTGGGCAAATGCCACATTTTCCACAACCGGGGCAGCACTTGCCCCACTCAAATCAAGTTCCACCTGCATCACAAGGGGTTCCCATGGTATATCAGCCAGCGAGACCAATGTCATCAGCACCTATGCAGCCGCAGCAACAAACTGCGTATCCTGGGGGCCATTTGCCCACCATGGGTGCTCCTATGCAACCCCCGACCTATACAGTTAGCCCTGCTAGTCACTCTTTGCGAGTTAATTGTTTTTGTATGATGTCTGTTACTAGTCTTAGGCTAAGCTACTAACTTGTTAACTCTGACATTTCAGTTTCAACCAACATCGATTCCTCCTGTAGTGCAACCCTGGGGTACAGCCCCAGGACCTCATGTGCCTCCTCTAGTGCAGCCTGGGCACCCGCCTGTGTCAGCTCCAACAACTTTGTCTTCAGTAAGTATTGCCAGACATATGCTTCATCACCTGATTTTTGTCTAATTTTGTAAACTCTGCTGCATCAATTGTTTTTGTCTACTATACAATATTTTATATTGTTGACATTGGAATAACTGAGTTTGCAAATGACAAGGTCAACTTGTCTGAACCTAGCTCTTCAGACTGGCAGGAGCACACTGCAGCTGAGGGAAAAAAAAGTTAGTTTTTTTTTTTTTTAATTCCTTTCTTTATTTACTTCACTTCAAGCTCTGTAATTTAAGTGTTACATATTTTGGTTTTCTCTCTATTTGGTTTGCTTTAATTTCCCCATCATTTTATAGGTACTACTACAATAAGAAGACAAGGCAATCAAGTTGGGAGAAACCAGTTGAATTGATGACACCTTTGGAGGTTAGTGTGCTGTTTGCTTATAGTCATGCAGCTTAGCCATATAATTTTGATTTGTTTAGCTAGCCCGCCTGATATCATCTTTCACTAGCGAAGTTCAAGATTTCAATTCCCAATGTGCTTTTTGTGCATAAATTCATGCACACTCTTCCCTTTTGTGTTATTTTGTGCTTTCTATGTATTTAGATTGATTCTTTAAATTTGGTTGAGGAGCACTTACAAAGGACCAAGAAATCATTCTTGTTTCTTTTTTTGCTTGAGGGCAGTTCATCTATAACTCCTATAAAGCAAAATCCCACTAGCCTAATTCTCTAGGATATGGTTGAGCCACGTCATCCGCTTAAATCCATCCATTCATCTAACTACTACAAAAGTCCACACACGTTTGCCACTTAACTGCATGCCTCCGACTCCATAGCCGAAGAAAAGGAAAACGTCGTAGCCCACCAGAGGCCTGTCTCCCTGCCTCCTAAATGGGCCTATACAGAAACACCTCCGCCCACCTTCAAAAAAGAAAATAAAAAGGCACTGCTTCCTTCTTGCCACTGCACACAATCGATGCTAAGGAAAAACGCTGCCGCTTCTTGCCGTTTATGGATTACCGAGTGGACAACAGTTTAAAAAATATTAATGCATCTCTTCACTGCGCAGCCTACCTCTGCAATGATCTTTTCACTAAACCTTCTGCCATTATTGATAGTTACTACTTCTCTTGTGGCCCCTATCTTCTGTTTAAAGGTCTCTGGCCTCTTTGTTTTTATCGCGTCGCAAGCATAATCAGTAGTTGAGTGCCATCCATATATTGCCGCTGCGGGAGCTTCGTGCGTTGTAGTCAATACCAACGCCGTCACAGATTGAAGGCACACAGCGGCGAGCTGCAGGGTCGCTCATGTCTACCTCCGTTGGCCTTTACGTGGCTCTGTTGCCTCTGGCAATGGCAACTCGTGTGCAGCTTCGTCAGCCCCATGTGGCTCCGTCTCCTTCTGCAGCGGCAAGTGAGCTGCGGATAAGTGCTACTGCTACATAACTACCATCTAGACCATGTTGTCCAAGACACCGGCGGCAAGACAAGCAGCTTGCATTTGTACCGCTACAGACTGCAGGAGGAAAGGCGGTGAGGAGAGAGAAACAGACACTCAAAAACAAACCTGCACTTAAAAACACATAACCTCATGGTTGTTTCCTCTACAATATACTATTCTTTGCTTTTTGTATAATAATAATTTGTTCTTTAGTTATAAGATCATAATTATCTCCCCATCATCTTTACTCATCTTTACTGTGCGCTTTTGTTTTCATAGTTTTTCATGATCGTTAGAACACGCGTCCCTCTGAAATTTATATATGTATATATATTACATTTATAAGTTCTAAAGGGTCCTTAACTGTAAATTCTTTCCGCTTCATATAAAGTTCTTTCTATAACATCTTTATTCCGCAGCAATGCATAGGGTATTCACCTAGTTCTCTAATATAAGTAATGTACTTAATGCGTCCTTGCTGTATTAATTTGCAATTTAATCGGTTCTGTTAACTTAACAGAGGGCTGATGCCTCAACCGAATGGAAAGAATTTACTACACCGGAAGGACGAAAGTAAGTTCATACTGGAATTAAGTGCCAATTGAGATCTTTTTATTTATATATGTCAATATGTCAATGGATCCTTCATTATCTTTCCATATTTTGACTGCTATATCATTGAAGGTACTATTTCAACAAAGTGACCAAGCAATCAAAATGGACTATTCCTGATGAGTTAAAGGTGTTCTTCTCGCTCTTCTTTTATCTATCTATATTTGTTTAATTGAAAATTACATTATTGCTGCAATTATTTTCTCTTAGGTTGCACGTGAATTGGCAGAGAAGGCATCAAATCAACAACCTGATCGAGAATCAGGAATAGCTGCTAGTGCTCTTGTCGTATCTGCTGCCTCTGAACCTTCTGCTATACCTGCTAATCAGTCGTCATCTGCTGTTGGTATAATTGCTCCCAGCTCACATGATGGGTCATCAAACTCTGTTCCTCCTGGTGCTGCCCAGTCGCACAATGTGGAGAACACTTCCAGTTCAATTGTTGACATGCAAAATGGTGGTCCAAGTACTGCTGTTGTTCCTGTTGCAACAAGCACAGAAGTTCCATTAGTTGCAACAGATGCAGGGGCCAGCAGGTTTTCACACATGTTTACCTTTTTTCAGCCTGTAGTGTATTCTACCTAACGTTCAAATGCCTGGTAATATGCTTATATTTGTTGAACATTGTAGAAACAACAATGAAAATTCATCCCTGACCACTGGGGCTGACACAGAGGATGGTACATCTGCTGAAGATCTGGAGGTATGTTTGCTTTACACGAGTTGTTGTGTTTCATATAAGATTTGCAAGTGCTTCATAATCAATGTATTTATACTTTGCTAAATCTTGTCCAAGTCAGTGACCCGGCATTTTAACAATTTGTCTCTGGTTGCTTTTTGTTATAAACTTCGCAGTTTTTGCACATTTCATTTTGTATGTGAATATCCATGTCAATATCCTTGTGAAGCCTGTTTTTACATGACTTTTAGCATTGCATTTGTTTTCCTTTGATGAATGATAGTATTTCGCTACCATTAATTGTAAAATCTATTTTATGAAAAATGGAGTAACTAGACACACTCTCGATGGCAAATATTGTATATTTTCCCCCTTCTGACATTGTGAGCTACAATTAATTATTGTGGAACACCTGTTTGGATTTTGGATGCTTGGATATGGTCGGTGAAGAAGTTTAGGTGATGACAAAAGATATTTGTAACAATGGAATAGAGCAGCAGACTGTACTAGTTCTTGTTAGGAGAAGAACTATAGGCAACATGGGAGGTCCATCAGAAATAGTTATATGTTACTAGATTTATTTCTTCCCTGAAACAAAGGCATTGACATCAGCCTTTTTCCATAGTCCATAGGAGCTAGACACAGCATACGTAATCCTAACAAATTCTTGGTAAATCGATGTCTCATGGTGACTGATGACTGAACTTGTGTCCCTTGCCCCAGTCCTTTTGTTTGACATTGCTATTGCCTTGTGAACCATGATGTGCAACTCTGATAAACTTAATGTAGATGTTTTTTGGACACCAGGGTTTAGTAGATTTCTTACAGATACAGTCCAGTTGTATTTTTTTTGGGGTACTCATTCATGTTTCTTCTTAGTTGGCATTTAGAGGAAGGGAATTACGAGTGTTTAGGGGGTACTAGAGACACTGTAGTGCGAAGTATGTGGAAGGAACTACCTAAGTTACTTCAGCTTCCTTTTCTTGGCAGAAATTACTGGTATCATACTGAAGTTAGATATTCTCTCCATCTTTTTATTTCAAAAACAAAAATCATGGATCTTGAAAGATAGGGAGGGGACATCTATGTCTCAGCTATATAGTTTCTACTTTGATGGTAATTAGAATGATTTGAGCTGGACAGTACTTTTTCTGTGGGTGAAACCATATTTTTGCACTTACATTATCTCTTTTATAATAGTGGCTAGTGGACTTAACTGCATAGTTTTCCCTATCTGTAACTGAATGTTGACCCTGCTTTAACATGCTACGCTGTAGGAGGCCAAAAGGACCATGCCAGTTGCAGGGAAGATTAATGTCACTCCACTGGAGGAGAAAACAAGTGAAGAAGAACCTGCAGTATACGCCACTAAGATAGTGAGATGACTTGAAAGAGGCAAATTGTAAATTGGATGTTTGCTCATGATTTGGCAACCTCATTTATATTTTTGATTTGTAGGAACAAAAAAATGCGTTCAAGTCCCTGCTCGAGTCAGTAAATGTTTTGTCTGACTGGACTTGGGATCAGGTATGGAACTCGTCTCTACTTAACATCAACTGATGAAATGTGTAACTCTATTATAACATTTTCAGACTATGAGAGTCATCATAAATGACAAAAGATATGGTGCTTTGAAAACTCTTGGAGAGAGAAAAAGCCTTTTAACGAGGTTAGTGTTTGTTTTTGTTTAGAAGATCCTTATCCTTCTTAGAAGTATCCTCAACTCCTCCAGATCTTTGTAGTAAATGTTTCACTGAGGTCCAGGTATTATGATTTTATTTGTGTAGTATTTGAACCAGCGCAAAAAGTTTGAAGCCGAAGAAAAACGTGTCAAACAGAGGAAAGCACGTGATGATTTCCTTGCAATGCTTGAAGTAAGCTGGTTCTACTATAATAAGTTTTCCTTTTTATTACTGTATATGTACTGTGATAGTGAATGCCTTGTTTTTTTTTTTTTTTTTTGATTCAGGAATGCAAGGAGCTTACATCATCGACAAGATGGAGGTATACCTCTAATTCCAGTAAATTCCAGTATTTTCTTTGTTTATAGTGTCCAAGCTCGGGTTTGTTTTTTTCTCTCTCTAAATTTTCACCAGATAATTGGAGTTTCCATTTGATAGTGTTCATGTTTTGATGTCTTTTCCTTGTTGGAGTCGCACTTACTTTTTTTGTTCATCATGCAGCAAAGCAATACTTATGTTTGAAGATGATGAAAGGTTCAAAGCAGTTGAGCGCCCAAGGGAGCGTGAAGATTTGTTTGAGAACTATCTTGTGGAACTGCATAAGAAGGTTAATAGATATTAAACTTTTTACCTTGTGAATCCTTCCACTGGTATTTCTTACTGTTGATCTTTGAATGTTCATATATTTCATTGTTGATACTGGTTTTGAATTCTGTGGCTTCACTCTCTTCTATCCTAGTACTACACTTTTGAAAAAAAAAGAAATTTATCAATCGTGTTATGTCTACATACTTTTCCATTTTTAAATGGAAAATTTACTTTTTTTCCTATCATTTTTTTTTTTCTGGAATCACAGTTAGTCTTGAAGCTATTTGTTTTTTTATATGCTCACCATAAGCAGATTAAGCACTTTATTCATTGCCATTCACTTGAGAGAACAGCTTCATTCTAGATGGGTTGGCCTTGTTATCGGCATAGCTATTACTTGCAGCATGACCAATTTCATGGCCTTTGCGCCATTACAGCCAAGAGTGTATTGGATGGGGAAGTTTCAACCCCTTCCATCCTATGAACTTTTTTCTCGAAAAAAACGCAAGAGAGCTGCACATGATTTATTAAGAAGATAATAAAATGGGGTAAGGACCCATACAACCACGACACACACAACTCTACACACACTCTGCAGCTGTTCCATCCTGTGAACTTTCCAGCAAGATAAAAATTAGGTGGGTGTTTGGTTCCCAATAGTTGTGCTTGCTTCTTAGGTGTTTGTTTGGTTCCCAATAGTTGTGCTTGCTTTTTTTTTTTTTCTTTTTAATAGCATATATTTTGTTGTCACACATATGCCAAGCATTGCCTAAGGTGTGGCGAGCTGCCACGTTTGTGGCTGGTCACACCTTTTAGCTTAATACCTCACATATCAGACTCACACGTGCCAAACATTGCCTAAGGTGTGGCAGAGCAAATTGTTGTTCACACCTTAGGCATAAGGTGTGGTTATATCAACCCAAGTTTCACTAGTATTAGGATTGTGTTCAAGCACCTTTTTAGTTTTTGGTAATGGAGTTTTTAGCTTCAGAAATGTCACATGTTCACCATAAAACACTTGTGACATGTTTGAACTCATTGTGCTTTATACTGTGCTTGATCTAATACATATCATACTGTAGGAAAAAGTCAAGGCAGCTGAAGAACACAAAAGATACGTGGCAGAATACAGAGCTTTTCTAGAATCATGTGACTTCATCAAGGTTATTTCTTTGATTTCTCATATAATGATTTTTTTTACAGAAGCTCTAAAATGACTAATTTTTTCATTATTGCAGGCAAGTACTCAGTGGAGAAAAGTTCAGGAACGTCTGGAAGATGATGAACGCTGTTCCCAACTTGAGAAGATCGATCGCTTGGATATTTTTCAAGTAATTATTTTCCTGGCCTTCTGTCAAGTTTTGCTGTTTTGTGGTTCATGTTCAATTACACATTTTGTATATTGCAGGAGTACATACGGCACCTGGAGAAAGAAGAGGAAGAGCAGAAGCGGATACAAAAGGTACTACATTATTATTCCGTATTATTTTCTCCAACCTACACATGAAAATTAAGCTAACTTTGACATACAGGATCAAGTGAGAAGACAAGAGAGGAAAAACCGTGATGGTTTCCGTAAAATGTTGGAGGAACATGTTGCTGATGGTACACTTAACGCAAGAACTCGGTGGCGTGATTACTGTACACAGGTTCTTGAAATATTTATTTTTGGAGATATAGTGTTAAAAAATGGTTTTCCTGATTCTTACACTATCAATTCACAGATAAAAGATTCACAGTCTTACTTGGCTGTAGCCTCAAACACATCTGGCTCCACACCGAAAGAGCTATTTGATGACGTGATCGAGGAACTTGACAAACAGGTTATTTTCAGAAATTCTTGGTACTTGTAATGTAACAGTTCATCCAATGTTTTAGGGAGTGTTATACTACTGCTTTTCATTTTTTTTGTCATTTGTATGATCTAATGATCGTTTCTACAATCAAGACATTTGAGTATAGACTTGTGAACTTTGGTTGAAAGCACCTAAACTTTATGCATTGTCCCTAATTACTATTATGGACTCATATTCACTTGGATAAGGAGTTTTACCTGTGTTATTCTTGGGATATACACTAAGCTTTGGTAACTAGTAATGGTAAAAATAAAAGTTCTCTTAGGATGAACACATACTATCTGATCTTTTCTACCTATCAAGGAAACACTACCCTTCGTAAGTACAGTTGGTATAGCGGTTGAAAAACATTTCAGAGCTGTAATCATGTGTGATATCATATTAGCGATGTAGTCAAATTGAGATACGGAGGACAAGAGAAAAAAAATAAAAAGAGTATTTGAAATAGACATGCCTTGATTGGTAGGTAGCGCCCCTTTATATTAGGAATTAACAGTAACCATGGTTTTTCAAGTAGGGAAATTGATTGGTGACCAGGGGCCCAAATCATCTAAAATGAAAACATACAATGAATCCATGTTGTTGCAAAATGCAAATGTTTAAAGTCCCATAAAAATCATGTAGTATGCTTAAACTTGTTAAAAAGAAAAAGGGGTACTGTCAGCACATGATGAACATGGCAGATCTATTGTAATGACTTCATTTGAATAGCTATCTTTATATTTGTGATGCTTATGGTTCCCTGATATCTCTTGTACAGTATCAAGAAGACAAGACCCGAACCAAAGAAGCGGTGAAATCTGGAAAGGTATGGTTTTTGTGTATAATCATTATCTACATTTTTCTTCTTGCGAAAAAATAGTACACATTGATTTACCATGTATTATGTGTACACCATAAAGTCGCCGTATCTATGATTTGCACATCTCTCTTCTACCAGATTCCTATGACAACTTCATGGACATTAGAGGAATTCCAAACTGCTATTCTGGAGGATGATGCTCTCAAAGGAATATCAACCATCAACGTCAAGGTGTCATATTGACTGGAAGTTTTGATTGATATCTAAATATGTTATCATCTGTTGCATTTTTTTTCCAGATTGTTGTTTTACTTTGCTGGATTGGTTGCAGCTTATCTATGATGATCAGCTTGAAAGGCTCAGGGAAAAAGAGCAAAAGGAGGCCAAGAAGCGCCAGCGGTTGGGTGAAAATTTTTCAGATCTTTTGTATTCAATCAAGGTATTACAGCTAACTGTAAGCATGTTACATTATTTCTTTGCCATTGCTTACATTTGCTTGGTCTTGCTGTGCATGGTAACAAGGGTATTCATGACAAAATAAGTAAAGTTCGACACCATTCCTGTGGTCTTAGCATCCACTTGCTTAATTTCTCAGTGCAAGTTGCATGTAGCATTAGTGTGCATTTGTGTAATTGGCAATAATTGGTATGAGTATTATGGTTCATCACCCATGGTGTCTAGTACTGGTAGTGTAAAGGTTGTGCAACACAAATTTCAACGTGGATGATTCTGTCCAAGCATGCTATATTTGGATTGCAAAATCTTTGATTTCCAGTGCAAATCTGAATCCATTCTGAGATCCCTTGCAACTGCATGCATACTTAGTCCAGTGTCTGTGTTTGATGGATATGGTGAGATAATTTACCAGTCTATTATTCTGGATATCAGGATATGCCATGCTTTTGATCTGATTTATTTGTGTTTCTTTGAAACTCTGTAGGAAATATCTGCTTCTTCAACCTGGGATGATTCTAAACAGCTTTTCGAGGATAGCCAAGAGTTCAGGTAATGGCAAATGTCAATCATCCTGATAATCTTTTTAAGAACAGTTTACCACACTACATGCATGTGCCCGACTAGTTGATTTACTGCCATTGTGGGTTGGAAAACAAAAACGGTTTATTCCTGCCTGTCTGCTGAATTTAGTACACAGAATATAGCAGTAGTGGTAACAGTCAAATTAATTTATTGTTTGAGTTGTTACTGAAAAAAAAAAATATTCTTGAGGCCCAATTAAAAATGAGTTTGCTCCATTTTTTTTTTTTTGAAGCGAGTTTTTTCCAATTTTTTTTTTTAATATCGTGATATAGGATTCTCTGATATAACTGTAGGTTCCATTTTTTTTAGACTATTTTGGGTCCTCGTTTAAATAAAGATTAGTGTGTCCAGTATAGTACACAATTCATTTAATTGAAGCTGAATAAAGGTTTTGTTGGACTGCAAATTATTTTGTATAGAATTATGTCATGCAAAATGTTGATTTAAGCCTTGGAGGTGATGAATTGTGTCATGGATGATTGAACTGCTGTATGATAGGGACTGGTACATTTTCCTACTTATTATATTTTATTGATTGAGTGATTCTTATGTTGGCTTTGTTGCATTAGGGCTTTGGACAGTGAGACTTACGCTAGAGAGCTTTTTGAAGAGTGTGTTGTCCACCTGAAAGAAAGGTTAAAAGAGAAAGAACGTTTTGAGGAGGAAGAAAAGGTAAATGGTTGTATTGTTGTCTCCTATCATCTATATGTATTCTTCATAGCTTGTTAAGAGTTTATGCTGTTTTGTGTTATTTCATGGCTGTGAATGCACAATTGGTACTTAGTGGGAATGGTAAATACCATGTCTTTATTAACTTGTGTTGATTACCAGAGGTGGAAAAAAAGTGTAATCCAACGTAACTGAGCCAGAGTAATCGATATCTTTGCCGATTGCCTCTTTTGGTTCAGTTCTGTTTCAACTTTGGAGACCTGTTTAACCAATGAGCTGAAATGCAGAATTACTATGGCTTCCAAGCTTTTTAACCCATACTCAACATGTTTGTTGCTATCATGTACATCCAGTACTTTATAATGAGTTGTGAGACACATCTGTATGTTACTCACTCCGTTCCAAATTATAAATCGTTTTGGCTTTTCTAGGTTCATAGCTTTATATATATATGCTCCTAGATATATACTGTATCTAGATACATAATAAAAACCATGTATGTAGACATCCAGAACGACTTATAATTTGGAAGAGGGAATATGATTTTGTATGTATTAAGATTAAGCCAAACTAATCATTTGTGCTTCGATTTGGTTTGAGACAGCACAATGCCATGATTTCAAATATGGTTAATGGTTTTATGCGAACCAACTGAACTAACCATCACTTTATCTTCAACACTACCTTCATTGGTTGCGGCATATGATATTTCTGTGAGATGTTTCTTTTTATTTCTCTCTTTCCTCCCTGAAGTTTTTATTCTTATATTAGGCAAAAAGAGAGAAAGAGCGTGAGGAGAAAGAGAAGAAGAAAGAGAAAGAGAAAGAAAGGAAGGACAAAGAACGCAAAGACAAAGAAAGAGATCACCGGGAGAAGGAGAGGGAAAAGGAAAAAAGGGAAGGATCGATCAAGGAGAGATGAAATGGAGCTTGATGGTGCTGATCTGGACACACATGGTACAAAAAGAAAGAAAAGAGATAAAGATAAAGAAAAGAAACATAAGAGACGCCACCATGACACAGATGATGTAAGCTCTGAAAGGGATGATAGGGATGATGCTAAGAAGTCTCGGAGGCATAGCAGTGATCGCAAGAAATCTAGGAAGGTATAAAATTTGATATTCTGTGCAAATCAACCTAAACATTGGGGATGTCGTGACTCTGTTTTGGTGTTATTTGTTCATACAACATGTTGTGCTAAAGTCTACAAAATCAACAGATTTAGCAACTGTAACCAGATATGTTTAGCATCAGTATATCAGCAGAGCGGGCCTTGATGCTACTGTTTGAAGACAATTCCCTTTCAAGTTTTCACTTAACTGTAGTTATTTTCTGTTTCCCGTTTGTGTTATTCAGCCTCAACATGTTTACCTTGTTCTTCTGATGTTCAGCTGTAAAACCACCAGGACTTTTTTTTGTGATGCAGTAATTATATCTGATTTTGTTTATTTGCTGTTAGATGTCTGTTAGAAATTTTTACCTAAGAAATAAAAAACAGTAGGCATTATCCCATCTTCCTACAAAAATGTTTATTGCAAGTATGTGTCATACTATTCTGTTTTCTAAAATATCTATGTTGTACTAGGGCCCCTACTTTTAATAGACTACTCCCTCCATTCCAAATTATAAGACATTTTGGATTTTCTAGATACGTTGCTTTTTAGCTAGACCTAGTGTAGTGCATAGCAAAAGTTATGAATCTAGAAGACCCAAAATGTCAGTGTATATTAGTGTATAGCAAAAGTTGTGTATATAGCAAAAGTTGTGAATCTAGTGTTCATGTGTCTTTGGATAAGCCACAAAAACAGCTAGCTAGGTCATCTTGTCTTAATTAGCTGGGTCTGTCTTTTTTCCATGGCCTTAATTTATTTGAACGGGAAACTGGTTGTAGAACAATCTGAAATTTTTCCATGGCTTTGAATAGTTGTCGCTGGGTATAAGTCAAAACCTTTTTTTTTACTTAAGCCATCAGTATTTCAATTTTGTGATTGAAAGAAGTACGACTTCAGTCTTTTGATTTTTTGATATTTATAGCCTTGGCACAAATGTGCAATGCTGATAATCCTTTGTGTCAGTTTTTCCATGAGGACTTTTGGCATCTCCTTGTTGCAAAGATTGAATTGAAAAAAGAAACAAAAAGAAGCTATATAGCTGTAGTATGGCTAGCTTCAAAAGAAAAATTGTCCTTGCTCTCAGATTTGGTTCCTAGAATGACAGCATCATAATCAATCTGAAATATTGTCATGGCTATTCGCTTGTGGTTAAAGCGTGTAATAAGATCATTATTGTTGATCATGCAGCATGCACATGGTTCAGACTCGGATAGTGAAAACCGACACAAAAGACATAAAAAGGACCGAGATAGTAGCAGAAGAAATGGTGCAAATGAGCTGGAAGATGGTGAACTTGGAGAAGATGGGGAGGTCCATTAGTCTTTCCGTTTGCTACCAAGATTGTCAGTAATTACTGCCCCTTGTCATGTTCTCCATTGCTCCTATTCTTCTTTTGACATAGTGTGTTGGCTTAACAATCATTAATGTTATAGTTACATAGTCCCATATATTCTGAAATATTTTCTTTAATATCTACATTTCTGCAGTACCTCTTGTCATTTCTTTCCTTTATGCATAATCAATTTGCGGGTTTTTGGGTAGTTGCACATATTATTCTCTGGAAAAGGTGCAACACTTTAACCATGTGGTGCGCTTCATGGGGATGCTATGTCCTGGTTTGGGATGCTGTGAGTAGTAACTTGTCTGATGTGCGAATTGTAGTATTTTTGGTTTGGAATGGTGTGAGTAGTAACTTCTTTTGGCTGGATGTGTGAATTGTAGCCATGTATTTTTGTAAGGTTAACAAAATATTTTGTTGCCTTCCCAGACACTTTTTTCCTCTCTTTTCCTTTGTTCTTTACTGTGTAGGTTTGTATTTGAGTACAGTCAGTGCATGGTAGCTGAAAAGTGTGAGCGTGCCTTAATTATCCCTTAGCACCTTGGCTGGACATGCAACTTTAGATAGCCATAACGCATAACCACAAGTTGTCTTGTCCTATTCTCACAAAATTAGATAAACAAAACCATCAATTTATTTTATTTCCGAGTATATAAGCTTATTTATGTCCTGATGATGAAGTTTGTTACTGACATATTACTGAACCATCAGCTGCTTGTAGCATTCATCTCCAGTCTTGTTACACATGGATTTATTGTCATCTCTTGCCTGTTGAGTTGCGCTGAAGCTATCAGCTGGATTTTGCTCTACCGCATCTGATATGCTACTGCTGGGGGGCAATGGATAGCAATAACACTAGCCCATTATTGACACATTTTATTGGTCCTTCAGATAGCTGACCAGGCTAACATGGTGGTTTGTGCTGAGGTAACAGATTATGTCTGCTTTTGGACAAGCCTGAGTTAGTTTTTTTTTTGTTTGGAGGTACGGACTAGGCTGAGTATTGAGTGCTTGATTTAGTCGCTAATGTCATGTCAAGACATGTTCATTGTACTAGGATTCAAATTTCTTTGGAAACATGTCTTGAGGATTGCTGGGCTGGAAGATTCAGTGTATTTGTATTATGGTTTTTGTTTACCAGCTTATCCAGATTTACTCTTAAATCCGTAGGGTTTTGTACCCAGAATTGTACTGGATGCTTTCAGACGCAAGCTTCCTGTTGGGGGGAGTTGACAGCATATCTTATTCGCATTCTTAGTGTCCTTACTCGCGAACGCTTTTCACTCATCATCTTGTTCTTGGGGATATGATATTATTATTTTATTATTTTGAAACGAATACCCTTGAGGATATTGTGAAATTGTATTTAGCGGATTTTTATTTTTCTGATGCGATGCTTGGGATGTTCCCCGCTGTATACATTTCGGCATTTCCCTTAGTGTCCGGTCCCCGGTCCGCATTTCGTTGTTCCGTGAGGGTAGTGACAGTTTCTGGGTTGTCTATAATTGAAAATCTGTAAGAGGGCGCACTTGTCAGTACTGTCTAAGAGGGCATTTGAGAGGTTTTGAGACAAGTGGGCACATTTGTCAGTACTGCCTAATAGGGCTCGTTTTGAGACGAGTGAAGGTTGCTTTCTCTCTGCACATCGCATTCCTAGACTCGTACGAACAGCAAGTGCCCAGGAAGGCCGGTGCTTCCTTTCTGGAACACGGTGGCATTGTGCGCGCTCCACACTAGCACAACGAGGAGCGCCAGGCGAGATTCACATCGTCCAGCGCGCTCCGACACTAGCGCAACAAGGCATTCAAGCTGCACGGCAGATAGCTGATGCCACATCCCGGACCTGAGCTAATCCATCGCGAAGGGACTGCACTCGAATCACTTGGATCGCCGCGCGGGGGGCGGTGGTGTTGCTCGAGGATGACGATGGTGGTAGACTGACCTCGCTAGGACGCTCTGCAACCAACATATCCATTTCGTGGAGGATAGTTCTTCCATTTCATTCACTTTGGGCACGCACCATCTCTAGATGGCCTCACTGCCCAAAGAAGTGAATGGAATGGAAGAACTGTATCACGCGTTTGGGAAGGATGAAATATATTTATATAAGTGAAGTCTATTGATTCTCTCCCAATTATTGGATCGTAAAGGATGATTTACTTCATGGGCGAGGTCTCTGGTTCAAGTCCATCCACTAATCTTGTAAAAAAATAGAAGAAGCATCGACTTTTCATGCATACCCACTTGGCTCTGAGAGGTGTTTAGAGCTCACTTGGTTTCCTCCGCTCTTGCAATTGGGTCTTTCTTGAGATCATGCAGTTGTAAGCTAAGATTCATCGGTAATGAAAAAATTTTGTGGAAAAAAACTTTTTCCAAGTAATGGGGAATATTGAAATATGTCATAAAAACTCTCTTTAAAAATATAGGAAAAAAAGGTAGAATAGGATGATTGTTTGTGATTTAAATAAAACATTATGTCATTGATACCCCATTAAAAACCCCCTAGGGAAAAAAAAAATATTGGAGATACAACATAAAAGATAACTCTCCCAAAAATCTTTTAGGAAAAATATAAGGAGCAATATAAAGTGAAGTGTTGCTAAAACTCCCCGTGAAAAACCCTAGTGGAAAAAAATAGGAGAAAATATGACAACATATTATTGGTATTGCCTCGGATAACTCACATGAAAAACTTTTTCAAAAAAAACCATAGATGAGTTATAAGGGCAATATGTGTCTTTGATATTTCCCATAAAAAGCCCCAGTGGGGAAAATAAAAAAATATGACACATGCTTATGTTAATATTACCTCATTAAAAAACTTTCACAAGAAACCTTGTGAGTGAAACTTATGAAAGAAAAGAGTATAATTTGATCTTTGGTACATGTCAACATCTAAGATATGTCTCCCCACTAATGCTTGCAAACTTTGAATCGTCACATACCAATCTTATGTACAAAATTTTGAAACATAGAATATGGTAGCGACTTAATAACTAGGTCAGCGAGATTATCACATGACTTGATTTGCAAGATGTTTATTTCCACACTTTCATTGGAATAAAATGACTTAGGGGCAATGTGCTAGTGACATTACTTTTTATGATGTAACCTATTTGCATCTATGTAAAACAAACGAATTATCTTAATAGATAATTGTAGATGATTCAATCGAATCAATACCACATGACTGTTGTATGTGGTTAATCATTCTATGAAGCTATACACATTCATGTGATGCCTCAAAAAGGAGCAATAATTTCAAAATGATTAGTAGAGGTTTCCATCTGTGTCTATTTAGAAGACTTCATTAAATAATTGTACTCCTACCTCCATGCAAGAATACAAAACCATGTTTGGAATTGGTCATAATGGGGACCAGATAAGCAACCAATATCCGTGTATCCAATGATATTGGGATCATGATTTCTCTTAAAGAGTAAACTAAGATCCTTTGTGTCACCGAGATATCTAAAGATATGCTTTGCTCCGTTCAATGATGGTGAGATAGATTTGCACTATGCCTAACTAGTATGGTCATTGCAAATGCAATATCAGGTATGATGCAATTTGCAAGGTACATAAGTGCTCCAATGACACTAAGATATGGAATCTTGGTCCCATTATCTTTTTTGCAATATCCTGTGGTATAAATGGATCTTTCTCTATTTCTAGGGAACGAACAACCATCGGGATTTTGTTATGATATGATTGGTCCATATATATTGAATTCTGTAATATTTTCTAGATATAGTCTCATTGATGCACTAAAATCCTTGAAGGACAGTGCACTAGTTGTAAGCCTATTTGGTCTTACCCAAATCCTCCATCTCCAGTTCATATGATGGAAATTGTACCTTAAATTATATACAATGTATGTTGCGATTTGTATTGGATTCAGAGTGTGAAGTTTATTGGGACTTATATGTTTTAATCTATTCAAATTTGTTTGATTTGCCAATTATTGAATTTGGAAACTTAATTTTCACACATACCATGGGGTATGCCATGCTAGGTCTCTATGCGAAACCATATACAACAAGCTCTTATTTTGCTCATCACCTTGCTTTTCAAAAGAAACTAAGCAAGAGAAGATATTATTGTGTAACACTTCTCATCATTGAACAAGGGCATTTCTCCTTAATTGATTAACATTTAGTTTGACCAAATTGGATAATGAAGACACGGTAACTAGGGACCCTTCGGTCGGGATACGTAGGTGAAAAGCAATCTTTTCAGGAATATATTCGGCCAATTTGTGGTCTTTAAATGATTGATTCATCATTGGAATCAACATAGCAAGTGAAAATTCATTAAACCATTTGGACTCCTAGTCATTTAACACCAACATGGAGTCAAAAAAAAAAAAAAAAAGTCTGTTCCAATGTCACTAGATCGGAAGGGTGCACCATTGACCCCCAACTTGAATTTGGATTTTTACCAACTTGAGGTTGGCTTGGATTTACTGATTTGGAGGAATTAGTCCTCGACATCCTCGAAAAATTACTTGGAATTATTCTTCAGAGATGTCATAAAATCCCCCTCTTCTTTGGAAGTGGAGTTGAATGGTTTTATTTTAGTATGAATCCATTCTTTGATCGCATTATGAGCAGGATAAGATTACTATGAAGCCTATGCAAGATCATTGATCAACAAAAAAATAGGATTAATTAGCATTTATATTTAGTGATCAATTATGATAATTACCATCATTAGAACTGCTAATGACGGTAACTAGAGGCCCCTTTTATGGGGGTGCGTAGGAGACAAGCCACCGCTTCACAAAACCTGTTCGGCCACATGGCCTTGTATATATATTATAGTTACTGTACAACATCATAATTCAATCAATAGATTCAGTCATTCAATTATCCATCGACACTTCTATCCTTTAACACCAACAAGCAACTCCAAAAAAAAATGACTCTTGCTTTAGTGTATGTGTAGAATAGAATAGAATATACTACAGATGTTAATGAAGACTAGTGAAAGCATAAATTAACTTTTTTTTTTTTTTGAAAGCATAAAGTAACTTATATACTTTTTTTTTTTGACAAGGTAGTAACTTATATACTTTATCTTTTTAATAAAAACTCACCACCAAAGAAAGCAATAACGGCAGTTCATTAATACCTTCCTCCTAATTCATCATATACCTCATCTATTTTTTGGCTTGCAACCTAAGAAAGCAATAATGACAATTCATTACTAACCTATATATATACAATAGTGTGATATTAAAAAATAATATATTTTTAGTTATTGAGCACCAAAGAAATCAATAATGGCAATTTTGCTTTATCATTCGTACATCATTCATTTTGGCTTGTCATCACCTAAGAAAGTAACAACGATAATTCACTAATAACTTATACGACAATGTTATGATATAGTATCTTATTTGATACTGACCACGAGTTACCTTTTCTTGTTTTCTTAAAAAAAAAAAAAGCTTAATTGTTACCATCCACCACGTTACTCTATGTTGTGTACGTCCACCTCCGGCTTCACTGTACTTCATCCATTGTTGGCTCGTGAGAATTCAAAATCGTCATTAGCTGGTGGCAATGGCATGGCGCCGGTTGCAATCAACTTTGAACGTAGAAGAAAATTGATGGTGGTCGTGCTCGTGTCAAACACCACATGTATTTCATTGCAATCAACCGATTCAACCCTGAACCTTGATGAACATTGATGCGTTGCACTCATGCTATCACACTAGGAAAAATAGTGCTGGCCCTGTGCACCACCACGGAACGCCGGATGCACACCGCCGGTGTGACACCGGCGGCCGAGATCGCCGGAGAAGATTTGACAAGGCATGCTGGTGATAGCAAAAACATTGCTTTCACAGTTTCACTGTTCCTCCGGTGGCGGGGTGGCGGTGGCGCACACAGATCCATGACGGACCCATGATTGGCTTCACTGTAGGAGTAGCTAGCAGCAGCAAGCATAAAAGCTCGGCGTCCGCAGGCCATGAAATAAAAGTCAACCGGAAAAGACGCGATAAAAGGGGCGAGATCAAGGATGCAGTGCAGGGAACGCACTGCAGCAGCGAAAGCTGGCCGGCCTGGGAGGTGAAACGGTAACAAAAGGAGATCACTTTACAAGCGGGGAGAGTGTGAGCCTGCCAGTGCCAGTGCCAGGACCACAGCGAGCGAGGACCCGGAGCCTCTCCGTCCGTACCGGGTGCGGTACACACACTGCTAACTCCCCTTCCCTCCCCAATGGCGATCTCCGGCGAGGAGAGGCACGCGCCCGCCGGAGGCGATTCCGGCGGCGGGAAGCTCTGGAACCTCTGCCGCATGCCTTTCCGGCAGGCTGGCGGGGCGCCGGCGCCGGTGCCTCCGCAGTCGTCGTCGTCGTCGTCGGCCGGGATCCACCACCACTCCGCCGGCAGGTACGGCCACGAGGCTCCCGTCACTGGGGACGGAGCCGTGCAGCCGGCGTCGATCTCGTCAGTGGCTAAGTCGCTGCTGCCAGCGCGCCGCCGCCTCCGCCTCGATCCGGCCAATAAGCTCTACTTCCCATGTAAGCAAGCACGCGAGAAACTAAAAAAGCTTCCCTCCTTCCTTTTTTTAGCAACTGCTTCTTTCGTTTCATTTCATTTATTTATGGGAGATCTCCTCTCGATTAGTCTGACAAGTTGCCATTTGTGCCTGATCTGCTTGCGTCGGATGCTTGAAACCTCCGTCCGCTGTGTCTTTTTGTGCAATCATTTATTAGTTTTGCATTTTTGTGCGAGCTTAGCTATTCCGAAGTCGGAATCTGCGGTGGAAGTCGCGGTCTTGTAGGAAGCAGGGGCGATTTGCCGAATGGACTGCTTGATTCTCCGAATGTATTCGTTGGGGGTTGTTTGTTGGCCGTTGGCGCGTTGGACAACATCTCGGCCTTCAGTGTCCCACCCGGTTTTCTTGATCTTGGTGTAGAGGTTAGGATGCCATCAATCTAGGAGTTGGATCTATAAATCCAGTGAACACTTGTTGTTTACAAGCTCCAGTGCGTAGTACCCCATTCATGGTTTTTCTAGGACAAAACTAGAATCCACAAGGTTCTGGAGGTGGAATTCTTGTGTGATATAAGTGTACTATGTGTGTAGCCTTAACCCTTAATGTGGTATGTCAGTGTGACCAACTGCCAGTTTGCAACACTTGTTTGGTATCTAGCACTTGGGCGATAGAACTCCTACCCTGGTCGATGAGGGGCATGGCATTATGATCTACTTTAATCTTGCAATTTTGTTTGGTTTGTTGCTGATGCATCGATGCACAAGCCTGCTTTGGCTGAACATGCACAAGTCTTTGTTTCTCATGTTTGCTGTGGTAGGACACTAGGACATAAGATCGAAACTTGTACATTACAAATTTGCTTCACCTTTCTGATGATCTGACTATGTTCTTTGATTCTGTTTGGTAATGCTGTATTGTCATTTTGCGACACACCATTAGTTGAGTAAGGTAGTTATGATAGGTCACCATGTTTTGTAAATTCTATTTTTCTGTTTCTAGTAAAGCGATTAATGGATCAGCCAACATCCAAACATGGCTTATTGAAGCCTATTTATCTGGGACAAGCAGCAGCGCTAAATGAACTATTTAAAAATACTATTGAATGCCTCATTACTATATTGAAGCTGTAATGTTATCTAGGGCTAGAACCCTTGTCAGAATCAGATAGTTATTATTCGATGGACAAGAAAAATGCTTGATTGGTTAAATCACTCCCAGGCTCCATTTATTCACATAATCACTTGTGCTCTTATTATGTTCTAATTACCATGAGAAATAGCAACGAGCGGGAAAATTTTTCATTCAACCCTGTTATTTTCTTATACTTTCTATTTTGTGAAGAGAAGCTAATGGTATTCCCATCTTACCTTATGTAGATGAACCAGGAAAGCAGGTCAAAAGCGCAGTTAGGATAAAGAATACAAGCAAGTGTCATGTGGCATTTAAGGTTCGTATGTCATATTGCATTGAATAGCTCTGTTCCAACAGAATATGTGTTGAATCAGCAGTGTTGGACATTAGTTTTGTTTTTAACGTTTTTTTTACTGTTAATTGGTATTTGAAACCATTAGTTTCAAACAACTGCACCTATGGGTTGCTTCATGCGCCCTCCTGGAGCCGCCCTTGCACCTGGGGAGACTATTATAACAACTGGTAAAACTGCTGTGACCTTGGATCTGTACTTGAATAACAAGGCCTCCCAGTTTTCAGTTTTGGTGCTTATCTTTTCTTTTTTCTAACTTCAGTTTTCAAGTTCGTGGAGCACCCAGAGAATAATGAGAATATTCTACAGAAGTGCAAGGTCAAATTCAAGATTTTGAGCTTGAAGGTGAAGGGGCCAATGGAATATGCACCAGAACTGGTTAGTAGATTTTCCTGCATTTTTCTTTTATTTCTACCAAAATCATGGCTGGTGAAAGAGGTCAGGGAGTGTGGAAACTGTAGAGGTGACTGGTGTCAGTCAAACTCATAAGTGATGTCCTTGGTGGGTGGTCACTTGGTGCATCATCTCCATGGAGGCTAAAGTAAGAAAAATCTCCCAAATAGTATAGTTGTGATGAAAAATTGTGATGAAAAAGAAGGACATGGTGTTGACATACAATTTTTTTTTTCTTTTGAGGAAATTGACATATGGGTTTCATATAGCCTACCCCAACTTTGGACTAAAGGCTATGTTGTTGTTGTTGTTGAGGAAATTGACATACAAATGATAGGATGAGCTGGGCAGGAAGTCCTATTTTGAGGTTATGGCTCAAATAGGCCCACAACTTTGGGAAACTAACTCATCAGGTATCTGGTTTTGCGAACCTCCTCACCTAGGGTGGATTGGTCCTTCATGGGTATGATTTTGGTAGGTTGATGCTATTCTTCCATTATGGTAATGTAATAGAAGACTTAAGCTTATGGATGTTTTAAGGCGTGAAGGTTTAACTCATTTTCATTCCTAAAACTAAACAAGATGCGTTCGGAGGATGCAATAATTTACTAATCACTCTATTCCTGCAAACCAAACACCGTAAATTTGTTACACGGTTAGTGGTTAGGGCCTGCTAGGTTTTACTAAGGGTTGCTAAGGTTGGTTAATGGTTACCACATAATGAAAATTTATGGCATCTGCCTGTAATTTCATCATAGGTAGTATCTGGGCTGAACCCAGATGTGCCCGCGAAGTCTATGTCACCCTTACTGCAGTTTGTGTAATATATTTCATGACATATGCAAAATCACTTGTAGTTGCCATTTTTATAGCATTTTAATGTGATACCCCTTGTACAAGAGAATTGAGCCTAGCTCATCTGGTGGTAGATGTGGATGTGCATCCCACTATCCAGGTTTAAGTTCTCTTTAACTCGGCATTTGGTGCTCATGCATGAACATGCATTGTCTCTACTTTCTTATGTATTCGCACCTTTCAGTCCTGTGTACCTGCATAGGTTCTATGTCCATTCTCTCTATTTTTCCAAACATGTTTCAGTATAGTATGAATGTTGTAATATGACACATAGTTTTGGGGAATCAACTAGAGTGGTACATTTTATTTTATTTTATAAAATCGATTAGTTGATAGGGTTATCCTAAATGAACGATTTGTTAAATATTGTGCATCTTACCAATCTGGCCCATTCTGCATTTGATTTTTGAGTTTGAACATGGGACAATTCATTTGGTTTTGACCTTGACACAAAATATTATGGAGATGCATATGCTACAGGGTTTGAGAAACTTAACTTATGAAGGGTCTCAGTTTAGTTGTATGCTGTGTGTTGTGTTACTGTAATTTGTAGCGTGCCTTGCTGAGGTGTTCATGTCTGTGGGTGTGTGGTATGTTTTCTGTGAGGTGTTACTTCTTTGGAAGAGTTTGTGTTTTGCAACCAGTATCTCTGTCTTCTGTACAAATATATGCAGTTCTGCATGTTTGAGAAAAAAAAAACCACCTGACCTCCTGCTGCAATCTTTGTTTGTCATGTGCGAGCAACTTTTTCCTTGTTTGGGATGACTTTTTGTGGACTTAGTTCATTTTTATGTTTGAAAGACTGAACTTTTTTTTTTTATTGATGCAGTTTGATGAGCAGAAGGATCAAGCTGCTGTTGAGAAGATCCTGAAGGTTGTTTTCTTGGATGTAAACGGTCAAAGCCCTGTAAGCAAATCATAACAGCAATATTTTGTGTTTGTGATTACTTAGTTGGATACTGAATTTAATAATCTCACTTGTTCGTTCTTTCTTAAAGCAACTGGAAAAGCTCAACAATCAACTAGCTGAGGCAGAGGCTGCACTTGAGGCACGGAAGAAACCTCCGGAAGAAAATGGCACAAAAATTGTTGGTGAAGGGCTTGTCATAGATGAATGGGTATACCTCTCGGCTGACATGAAATCTTCTGGTTCCATCTGGTTCATGTATTTTGTTCAGTGCTAAGTGCCATTGTTCCATGTGTTCATTGCAGAAAGAACGGAGGGAAAGATACCTTGCACAGCAGCAAGTTGAAGTGGTCGATCCGTGTAAATTGCATTCAACGGCTCACAATCTATGCAGATGGCTTCAACAAGGGCTGTGACATTCTTGTAAACTCTTAGGTTTCATTGTAGTGTAGTGTTTGCGGTAGTCTAGGGTTGTGCTTGCAGGATCAGAGTCCCCAAAAGACAAGCTAACTTCCGGTATTATCTGTACTTCCTCATGTAATTGTGGTAACAAATGTATTGCTGGGTGCTACTAATGGATGCATTTGTTTGTCGGAACAAAATATAGCGTATAATTATTGGATCAGAACATGTTAAGTTAGTAGGATGGCTGCTTCTGGTTTACTCGATCGGGTACTCACTCCCTTATATTATAAGATTATAGGATGACTTTTCTAGATGCATAGATTTTGCTATTGCATACATAGTTAAACAATGTATTTAGAAAAAACTAAAATGTCTTATAATTTGGAACGGAGTGAGTAGTATATAAGTGATGTCGATATAAACTTGTATAAGAAATTTTGGTATGTAATTGTGGTAACAAATGTATTTTGCTGGGTGCTACTAATGGATGCATTTGTTTGTCGGAACAAAATATAGCGTATAATTATTGGATCAGAACATGTTAAGTTAGTAGGATGGCTGCTTCTGGTTTACTCGATCGGGTACTCACTCCCTTATATTATAAGATTATAGGATGACTTTTCTAGATGCATAGATTTTGCTATTGCATACATAGTTAAACAATGTATTTAGAAAAAACTAAAATGTCTTATAATTTGGAACGGAGTGAGTAGTATATAAATGATGTCGATATAAACTTGTATAAGAAATTTTGGTTTCAAAATTGGGTTGGCTGCATAAAATCCATTTTGGTTTCAAAAACTTGTTGTATAAGACCGTACTCTTATACATACCGTCATTAGGAGTACTTCATTATTTCTCTTCTGAGGGGAAAATTTAAGATATATATCTAGTTTGAGGTCTATCGATATAATGTTGCTGTTATGAACTACTGATTCAGCTATTGCCGTAGTAATTTAGATTTGTAGTCGGCATTAAACTTCTTAATTCATAAACCACATTTCCAAGAGTAAATTACCTTCAGTTCAAAAAGTTTAAATTACCTTGCGCCACTATATCAACTACCAATCCAAGTGTTCCAAAAGTAATGGAATAAAAATTATCTGTTTTGAGCTTTAAACTTCATGTCCATGGAACATATGGCCCAAGATTAGAGGAAAAATTGCATGACGCGTGCACTCAACGATCCATTATTACAGGTTTTAGCTAGCGACCCTACTAGTACTAGCAAACATCTCTTGACTTTATATTATTATAACTAAATCATAGAGAATTGTGAATCAATTACAAAGCCTATTAGTAAATATAAACTTATATATGCTTTAGCAAAGATCCCCGTAACCATAGTTAATAGTTTACATGATACAACACTGACGAGTTCATACTCTCCTATAGTTTTTAGTTTTGCATTATAGAGACAAAAGCGAACCCAATGTGTACCCCTAATGATGATATGCATATATAAGAGCAGCACGGTTTTTTGTCAAAGGCAATATCATTTCTACACAACTATACACTCATTTTTTTCAAATAAATGAGGTGCACTTATTGGTAAGTGTTTGATAGCTATTTGTTGCTACAAAACCAACATTGATCACTATCCCGTCCTACTAATTTCATTTAATTAAGCAACTCATTTTTTTGGTGGGTGGTGGGGAGGGATCACATATCCAAGTAGAAACCATAGAAAAATGTTTCTGATTCAGAAAAGAATTATATCGATTGTAGCCTGAACATCACATTTTTTATAAGTGATCACCTAAATGAATATTCTCTTGTTTGTTAAGTTGCAGAGAGACCACTTTCTGAATCAGTTCATTCCATTTGGTCAACTTGTCTACATATTGAAGTTCGACGGAAATATATGCTCAGAGGTACAGAATTAATAGATTGCTGTGAATGCAGGTCACTGTCAATGGTATTGTGCTAGGAGTAACAAACAAGGATCAGACGCCTTATTAACACATTATTAGTGCTTCATCTAACTACCCTGCAACTATTTTAATCGTTTGAATCACCACAAGTCACATAACACAATGGTTTGTCTCCTAATGCAATATAAAACCACATGATATTTGTACCAGTTTATTATTCAATTCAATCGTGACATCCAAATATCGCCAATTGTGTCCAAAATGCAGGACATGACCAGAAAGCTACAATGATGATGTTAAGGATGAGATTCGTGAGATCTTGTATATGCATATATATAATATCAGCAATGGATCTCAGTGTGTCTATGCACTTGTCTTCAACGTGTCACTTTAATCATTGTTATTTATTGGTGACCCAACTACTCTTACTGTTCTTTATAAAAGTTCATGTAGTTTTGAGATTCACCGACACATTACTGACATCCAATAATTATTTACTGTGGCTTTGGGTGCTAATTTGTCCTGTAATTAGCATATGGGAGAGGTATACTGTCATATTATGACCAACAGAAATAGCAGATAAGTGCAGCAGGTTTGTCATGCCCGTTAGAGGGATGGTACCTCAGTCAGTTTTTAAAGTTTGTAAGGATAAGTGGATAACCATCAGGTCTATCAGAGTATTATAATGCTTATCTTAATGCAGTGTCAGAAACGAAATACAAGAGCACATCCAGAAGCAAGTGCTTCGATTCTGGGTGGTTTCTTGCATCCTCCATATTCATATAGTATCGAATAATGCTTCAGATCAGAGAAGAGAGAGCCTATCCATTAATCCATATCAGTCGATGTCACTCTCTTTGTGCATTTCATCTGCATATATTTTTATCTGAAAGAAGTAGAACCAAAAGAACCGCCTTCCTCTCAAGATCTACAGTCCCATATACTCCTAAGAATGTAAAACTTGTCACAGGAAATTCACACGATTCATATCGTTTCCACTGACTTGCTGCGTGCCTGCCTACGTTGCAGACTTGCAGTTCAGTTGCAGACGGGATTGGAAACTGGCGACCAGGATGAACCGACAGGGACGTTCACTGCTTTCAGAAACTGAAGTGCAGAACAGGACTGCTCTGATGTGCAAGCAAAGCAAGTGAAAGACATGTCTAGAGTCTAGACAAGATGAACTGAATGCCGCAGATAAGACAAACCCCCTGTAACCGCAGTGTATACCCTCCAAATCAGATGGCCGGCCTCATCTCATCAGGAACCATACCGTGGACTCCATGCTTCAAGAGCTCCCTGTTTGACGGAACCAGTGGTCCGCTCGGCCACCTGTTTCCCGAGCTGCCTGCAAAACCATTGGCCACTGACAAGTTGACATGAACGCACGGCACGTCAACACACGTAGTACACCGTACATATATACTACTCCGTAGCTCATTCTACGCGGCTCACTCCTCCATCCATGTGCCCTGACGTTCTTGAGGGTCGACACGCAGAGTCTCACAGTCAAGGCAGCAATAGCACGTCGTAGTTTCGGAGCGCAGAAGAGAAGGATGAGGTTTGTAGTGGCGAACAAGGCGTACATTGCGGTGACGCTGGGCGCCGCCATCGAGCTCAAGGAGCAGGTGGCCAAGCCCTGCTCCTCGGCGGCGAAGCGGGGCGCGTCGGTGCTCGCGGCGCGGTCGTCGTCGGCGGCCGGCAAGGTCGGCGCGGAGGAGTCGCTGAGGATGGTCATGTTCCTCAGCTGCTGGGGACCAAGCTAGACTACGAAGCTGCGGAAGGTGTGGGCTGTGACGCAGCTGTAGTATTTCAGTATGTAAATGCATGGTTTGATCAACAACTGCACGGCCGGCAGGGAATATCTGCTGTTAGGGGATGAAAACAATGTGGATATTTTTCGACCGTATTTGAGCTTGAATCCTTTTAGATGAGTTTATATCTGTTCGTATCCAAGTAGAATATTCAACATATGCTATGCTATCGTTCTATAGTTGAGCTCCATGGAAGCTCGTGTTCTTGGATGGATGCTCGTCCGAGGCTGAAGCTACCAAAGCTAAAAGCGTATAGTCAATCTGACATGTAAATTTGTGATGTAACAAACTATATTTTTGGCCTTTTTCAAAACGACTTACTTTACCGATAGTATAAGTCTAGAGCAGTTCTATTACATGTGCTTATTATTTGGCCTGTTTGGGTTTTGGGGTGTCTTGCGTTGCCTGTCCTAGTTGAGTAAGGCTTTCTTTGCCTTGCTAGCACGGACGAGCAACACCCTTCCATAGGAACAAGCAAGCTACAATTTTATTTATGTTAACTAGACTATGGGTTAGACAAAAAAGATTCACCATAGGTTTGGCCAAGTAAATAAGAGATATTAGCAACTTTAGCAACAAACTAAATAGAGGCTCAAAACTTAGCTTGCCCAAATTTGCTAATCAAAATTTAGCTATCAACCAATCAAGCTCTACAAGAGATAAGCTCGTCTAGGATTCAATTACTTGTGCATTCATCATTTCTACTTGGAAAAGGTAGTATAGTGGCTAGCAAAAAGATCCAGGCAGCCTTTTACTATCACGAACAGAATTACAGAAGTTTGTGCATATGACCTGGTCAAGTTTTTAGCATCAGGCCGTATCGGAAACAACAAAAGAACGAGAAATAAAAAGAATTCAAGTTACAGCCAGGAATCCCAAGATAATGTTATCATTCCATCGTGGAGTACGACCAATTATCGGTGTCAACCATCGCGGCTGATGAATATATAAATATATACTACTGCAGAAAAGGAGGTGGAGAAGTGGACAAGAGTACATGCATCCGCATCCAAAGCGACAAGAGGAGGTGCCCACTGCCACTTGATGGAAAACGATGACTCACCACGGCGCCTCGATAAGCCTCGACACCTCACACCTGTAGTAGTCTCACACTCACTCAAACTGGTACGAACAGATCGATAAGGAATCATCTCGTGCTTTGCAGCCGGTTTCTCTCCCGTGTTCTCCCCCACGAGCCCACAGCGTTGTAGGGCTCTACTCGTTCAGAGCAGGAGACATTGTGTACTTGGGCAAAGATTTAGTTGCTAGCACAACGAATGAAAGAGTTTGGCAGATAGCGCGCTAGTCCTTCAACTCTTGCCACATGCTCAACGTAGTCCATGAAATACGAATACGAAAGAGTCAAGATACAAAATTTTATTTATTCGGATGTGATCTAATCTTTATTGGTCTACGATGGACTTCACTTACTGGTTACTTTATACTATATATTTTTTTAATCCATTTATCGTTTTCCTTTTGCACCGTGCCTCAATGTGTGATTGACATGTATTGGGATTCATTTCTAGGAATTCGAAGACAAACTAAAAGAGAACATAAAAAAAGGCATGTACCCTCATTTTATTTCCTAATCAAACGTTATCATCAACGTGACTAATGTTGATTGGTTGATAAATGGAAAGTATTTAATACAAAATTGGCTTCGTCTTCTTGAATGCATTACATTTGAGGATAAAGTTTGAATGTTAGAATGCACTATATTACAGGATCGAAGGGAGTAAGCGTTTGACATAGAAATCAAAGTTGGTAATTGTTGTCATGAGCTTGGCGATTGCTCTGTTGGTTGTCACTTGTGGAGCTAGCTAGGAATATGTTGTCGGTGCCCATATGCATGATCATACATGATTTTGGTGATTTAGATGACAACACAAACTCTAGAATAACACATGTGTTAAGATGTAAGACCGATACATATATGTTCTAGGGATATAAGGTCCAAGTTTGATCAAGATTTGCGCTTAAACCAAAATCAATACATGCACCGGATCACTTGATCCAAAGGCGCCATGTTATACAATGGCATGCAAAGACCGAAAGAGGTCATCATATAATACAATGCAAAGAAGACACACCAGTGAATCAACCATTGCCACCAAATGATAAGGTGTAACATAGAAGCACCCCTAGGGACTATCCGATGCAAACCAACGTGGCAAAGATTTGTGTCCAATGGTCGGACACTTTGTCGAATTACATGGTTGACAAAGTTGGGGCAAGCCAACCGAACATCCGATGATGAGGGTCGGTGTAAGTGACTAAAGATTCAACAATCGGTGAAGAAATATAAAACACATCGATAATATGGTGCAACATTCAAAGACCAATGAGTCCAATGTCTAGATAGAGTGGATGGGCTATAGGTTCCCACTCACCGCCTTAAGTTGTCGGAGTGCCCAAATCTTCTAGAAGATAGAGCAAATGAATCTACGCTGAATCGACCATCTCAAGTGCAGATTGATCATATCCAAGGCATATGATAGATCTTAGTGTTCATCTTGAGAGAGACAAGAGTTACTGCTTTGAGAGCTGCAATGTCCTAAGTGTCTTTGTAATCTTGGTGAGATAGAGCACTTGAGGCCTTGGTGAGACCTTGTGGCGTGACTTTGACCCTTTGAGCTTGGTATATATGGATGGGTAACGCCATGACTTGTGTGTACCGACCACTGGAGACCCATTCGTTGGTAAAGAAGTTCTATAGTGGATGACACTTTGGTAAATGGGAGAGTAGGCCGACAAATGATTTAACCTTAATGTCTTACGACATTTGTCTTGGTTAGTTGTGGCCTTTGTTGCTTGCCCAAAACTATTACTACAAAAAGATTTGGTGATCATCAGCATATCCATTATGGAGCTTCAAGATGGAATAGGGGACCCATGTTAGCAATCGATACCATAGGATGCCTTTTGAGGGTTTGTCAACTCTATTTTTTATCTTATGTATTTTAAGTTTTCACATTAAGCTTGTATTATGAGATAAAAAAACTAGAATAGACTCATTTCATCCCTCGTTCATAAACCAAACAATCTTTCAGATGCTCTATTCTTGTCTCGTGTGGAGAGCATGTACCAAGGTTTTGCACCAACGATCACAAAAGCAAGTGAACAGAAGGAAAACGGCAGGAGTTTGATTGCCTCCTCTCGCGAGCGGTAGAAGAGAAACTCGCGAGATGCCGGAGCAAAAGCAGGTCAGGTTCTTATCCTCTGCCCGCAAGCGACGGGGCCAGAGAAAGGGCCGCATCACCCCAAGCACAGCCAAGAGATACAGTGTGATTGTGGCAGATAATACCAAACACCACCCATCCCCAAAACCATCAGCCGGAATTACCGAAAGCACCCTCCCACCCGCTACATATACCGCCCCTTCTCCCACTCTCCCCCACCTCTCAGCTCCAGCAGCGACAGGCAAAAGCAGTACTAGTTCAGAACCAGCAAGAACGGGAAGGAAGCAGAAAGAAAGCTTTAGGCAGAGCAGAGCTCGAGTCTGTGACCGGATGGCGCACATGAGCCGGGTGTGGGCGGCGGCCACGGTGGCCGCCGTGCGTGCGCAGCGCGAGAGGGCGCCTTCCGCCGCGGCGGGGGCGGGTGCGGGGGCGCGGGACCGGTTGGCCGGGCTCGCCCCACAGGCTGCCGCGCTGGCCGCGGCTCGGGCAGCCGCCGAAGACGGCTGCAGGCAAGCCGGCGCCGACGAGTCGCTCCGCAAGGCCATGTACCTCAGCTGCTGGGGACCCAGCTGAGGTCGAGCGGCGTGCGATGAGGAGTGACCGTCGGCTGCGGGCTGCCGGCCCGGCATGGGCGGATGGACGGCCGGCCTCGCGGCCCATGTTGGGTTTGCAGGGCCGGCCGGGGCCTGGGGCTCGCTGATGTCGTCGTGGAGATGTGGTTGCCTGATCGGAATTATGAGGCTGTAACATGTTTGGAAATTTGTGGGACGAAAGGCTTTCGGGTGACTGAACTGTAATTTAATTCGTACTACATAGTATTAGGCTTCATGTAGATATTTCAAGTAACTTAATAATTGGGGAAAAATAATGAGAAGTGGTTCATCGTTTGGAACTTGGAACATTACCATCGATCACACTGCATATACTGTGAAGCGATGAGCGTGTTCTACAAATGGTGTTCGTTTCAGTGTTTTTGGTGGGATCGATCTTGGTACCATTTGTTCCCGATCTTGGTTCTGTTCAAGTGTTGATCTTGCAGGCTCTACATCCATCGGCCATCGCACATGACGAGAACGAACATTTTAATCGAGCTTTGGAACCTGTTACTTGGTTTATTTACAGGGCACACACATGCCTGTCTTCTGTATGGTCATCACCCACGAAGAAACTTCAGTATGCTATGCTTACACGGCCCGGCCGGGCACCCGGGCGGCTGCTAGAGCCTGTCAGTTGGGCTAATGTCCATGTCAGCTTGAAGCTCTGAATAGCAAAGCAAGTTCTATTCTGCTGAAGACAAGGAAGCGGCACGTACGCCGCCGAGTCGCGGTTATTACGGTCGCCGCCGGACACGGAGCACACGCGATTACCCACCATGCTTGCGGCTTGCCTCCACGGCTCCACGGGATTCACGAGCACAGACCACAAAGCACACCTGCATTATCGTCCCAGATGAACCCTGTGCGAGTTACTTTTTTTCAGACAAAAGTCAGCCGCTTGTGCAGCACCAAGTACTAGCAACCAGCCGCCGGTGGCTCGGCGCGGATACCGGTCTCTCCGGATCAGTCCGGTCGATCGCTCGTGTATATCCGCGCGCTCAGGCACACTGGCAGTCTCGCCGCAGTCACCCAGAGCACGGGCACGACACGAGCACAGCGGCCCGGGAGACGGCGAGAGGAGAGCAGAGACACGACAAGCAAAGCAAACGGATCTGATTGACTCGCACCGGACAAACTTTCACGTGGCTTCACGTGACGCTGGACCACCGCGGTCGCGCCCCAGGGACGGGTGGCGCGACCGAGGCATGGGCGAGACCGCGAGAGGGCAACAACAGGAGCGCCGGAGCGGGACCATGCATGACTCTGATGTTGTGACTTGTGAGTTTGTGGCCAACAGGTTAAAGCCCATAAGCTCCGTAGCCCAGTGAATTAGTAACTCCGTCCGAACACATAAACAATTGGGCCTCTGCACTGCACAACCGATCCAAGAGCCCATTAACACAATCACCCATGCATCTCTAGCAAGCCACGGCCCAGAGATCACTCTCTTGCTCACTCCATTCACGACAGCAGCTTCGTATGAACAGCAACTATGGAGAACTACATCGACACTGTGGTGAGTGGTGACAGTGATTGGAGGATGACTGGGATATACGGAGAACCGGTCTGGGATCAAAAGGAAAAGACATGGGAAATACTTAGATCTTTGCATGGTGCGGTTCGGCTGCCATGGATGGTCTTCGGTGATTTTAATGAAATTCTTTTTAACTATGAGAAGGAAGGTGGCAGGCCAAGGACTGATCGTCAGTTACAGGCTTTCCACAGTGCGCTGGGGGATTGTAACCTGTCTGACATGGGGTATCGTGGTGATAAATTCACTTGGCAGAGAGGGAAAATAAGGGAGAGGCTAGACCGTGGTGTTTCAAATGCTGCTTGGAACATGCTTTTCCAGAATGCGGTTTTATCTCATGAAGGGATGATCAAATCGGACCACCGGCCGATTCTTGTTAATACAATTGGCGAAGAGGATGATGGTTCCATCCGGAGTCCAAAACGCTTTGAAGCTAGATGGTTAAAAGAGGAGACAGTTGAAGCCATGATACAGGCGACATGGGCTCGTGCAGCTGCCCGTGGGGATGGGCTGAGCTTCATGCAGAAAACCAACATGGTCCATTACGAACTTCATGTCTGGGATCGAGAGACTCTCAAGGCGCCGGTGAATAGAATTAAAAAACTCAAAAGAGAGTTAGAACGGAAACGCAGAGGACCTCTGATGGATGAAAACTTGGCTGCGCAAAAAGAGCTCCTTGTGCGAATCGAGTTGCTCATGGAGCAGGAGGAACTGATCTGGTGTCAAAGAGCCCGTGCAAACCGGCTTAAACATGGGGATTGTAACACCTCCTTTTTTCAGAGATTTGCTTCGATGAGAAAGAGGAGGAACAAGATTAATGGCCCGGCGGATGATCATGGCATCAGACAGGGAAATAAAGAGGTGATGTGCGGAATGGTGAAGGACTATTTTCTGAAACTGTTTACAAAGGAGAATGGAGAAATACACAGCTCGGTCTTAGATACTGTCCCACGCAAGGTGACAGAGGAGATGAACGATATGCTGTTATCTCCTTTCTCCTCAAGAGGAGGTCAAGAAAGCCGTCTTTAACATTGGCGACCTGAAGGCTCGGGGGCCGGATGGCTTGCACGCTATTTTTTACAAGAGATTTTGGTCTCTGCTTGGTGAGGACCTGACATCCGAGGTCCTACAAGCGGTAAACTCCAGCGAAATTCCAGGTGGGTGGAATGATACGACTATTGTGCTAATCCCCAAGGTGGAGAACCCGAAAACGGTGGCACAATTTAGGCCGATCGACCAGGCAACGTCGTCTATAAAGTGATCGTAAAATGTTAGCAAACAGGCTCAAATTGATTTTGCCCGAGGTGATCGATGAGCGCGCGAGTGCCTTTGTAAAAGGGCGACTAATTACGCACAACATCCTTGTGGCTTATGAGTGTATCCATGCCATCAAAAAGAAGACGGGGAAATCTGGATTGTGTGTTGTCAAATTAGATATGCACAAGGCGTACGATAGAGTTGAATGGAACTATTTGGAGAGTATCATGCTGAAATTGGGGTTCCATAGTCGGTGGGTGAATATGATTATGGCATGTGTGAAATCAGTGTCCTATACTATAAGAGTCAATGATCTAGAAACTGAATCAGTTGTGCCAACACGAGGTATTCGCCAAGGTGACCCTCTGTCCCCTTACTTATTTCTGCTGGTGGCTGAAGGTCTATCGTGCATGCTGAAAAGAGCAGAGGACCAAGGGGATTTAGAAGGGGTGAAGGTTTGTCGTAGCAGCCCTCAAGTTTCACATTTATTGTTTGTCGACGACTCGTTGATTCTTATGAAAGCGAACAAGAAGAATGCTGAATGTCCGAAGGAAATCTTAAAGAAATACTGTGATAGCTCGGGACAGAAGATCAGTGAAGGTAAATCTAGCATCTATTTCTCCAAGAACATTGATGTTGAAGAGAAAGTTGAGGTCTGTAATATCCTCAATATTGTGACGGAGTCAATCTCGGACAAATACCTGGGGCTCCCGGCCCTGGTTGGGGTTGATAGAACCGACTGTTTTAAACACCTGGTGGATCGGGTGCGTGCTAGAATAACAGGTTGGAAAGAAAAACTACTCAGCTATGGGGTGAAGGAGATATTGATTAAATCTGTTGCTCAAGCAATTTCTGTTTTTATGGCGATGGGTGTTCGAGACTACCCAATAAAATTTGCAAAGGGATGACTGATGCTATCTCTCAATACCGGTGGGGCGATGGGGAGGAGCAGAAACATATTCATTGGCAACAATGGTGGAAATTATGTATGCCAAAAATAAAGGAGGTAATGGGTTTTCGTGATTTGCAAAGTTTCAACCTTGCCCCGTTAGCTAAACAGGCTTGGAGGTTAATGTCCGAACCCGACTCACTCGTACACGTATACTTCGGGCTAAGTATTACCCGGATGGTAACCTACTGGATGCCAAACAGAAAAAAGGAAGTTCGTATACGTGGCAAAGTATCTTGGCGGGGCTCGAAAGTGCTTTAAGAATGGATACATCTGGAGAGTTGGGGATGGCTCAAAAATTGATATATGGGAAGATAAATGGATTCCTAGCAGTCCAAACCTGAAAGTGCAGACTATGCGTGGGAGAAATATAATTACAAGGGTCCAGGACTTGATAAACCCGGTGACGGGCCAATGGGATGCTAATTTGGTGAGCTTAATTTTCAGTTCGGTTGATGCACAACGGATACTACAGATTCCTCTGATGAATGGAAGAGAGGACCTAGTAGCGTGGCATTTCAACAAGAACGGATTGTTCTCTGTTAAATCGGCGTACCACTGTCAATGGACTAGAAAATTTGAAGAGAATGGTGATCGGGTGCAGGATGCAGATGGTCGAAGACTGGTGTGGAAAAACCTGTGGAAAGCTGATGTCCCAGGGAAGATCAAGGTCCATGGTCGTAGGATCTTGCATGACCACATTCCATGTCATGCGGTGCTTGTTAAGAAACATATTGGGGAAGACTCATCATGCCCGTTTTGCTCAGCAGATCAAGAAGATACTAAGCATATGATGTTTACCTGTAACAGGGCACAAGCTGTATGGCGGTCGATGGGAATTGGAAGGGAGATAGAGTTATTGTCGGAAAACTTTCAGTCGGCATCAGGTATACTGGGCGCTGCTCTCAGGCGAGGGGGGCTTGTGCAGGGCCTGAATGTTGGTCTACCTGAACTAATTCTCACTGGTGGATGGTATATATGGTGGGAACGGAGACGTTTCACGCATGGTGAACGAGCTCAAAGTCCACAAAGATCGGCCATGTCTATTGCTGCTCTAACCTTAAATTATAAGCTCTCAAACAAGAAGACAGTGAAGATCAGACAAGGTTGGACCCGTCCAGCTGAAGGGTACCTATCTGTGAATACTGATGCAGCTTTCGATGAACGATCACATGGTGGAAGTACAGGAGTTGTGATCAGAGATCACCACGAAGATGTTATCGTGGTTTCAAATAGAGTCCTAACGCATGTCGTGGATGCTCACATGGCAGAGACTTGGGCTTTGCGTGATGGACTGATCCTGGCTCAAAACATTGGTGCAAATAAAGTGGAGTTCCAAACCAATTGCCTCGAGGTGGTTACAACGATTCAAGAGGGAGGTTTCTCAGCGTCCCCAGCAGCGGCAATCTATGATGAATGCATGGGATTGTGGCAAGAATTCTCTGAACCTTCTATCAAACATATTGATCGTGAGGCAAATATGGTAGCTCATGGTTTAGCTAGGCATGCTTTTAATTCCAATACATCTTGTACATGGTTTGATGAAACCCCAGACTTTATCCTGGGTGATGTAGCGTGAGATGTAACTATCCTACATGATCAATAAAGCTTGCCTTATGGTGTTAAAAAAAAAAAAACAGCAACTATGGATCAGCGTAAAAGTAGGCAGGCAAAGCTAGCGAACAGAAAGTAATACAAAACAGAAAATCCATTACCATAATGCAAACCATATATATGCATAAAAAGAATACTGAGGTTTCCTTCTAAACACCATCCAGTGATGTACTACTACATACAGACACAGCACACTCGCCAATCGAACGCTACATACAAAGAATGCCACGCCCGCCCGTCCGTCGCCGGCGCAACGCGCGCGCACGCACCGGCGGCCACCGCCGTCACCGCGCTCAGACGTTGTCGGGCAGGTCGAAGTGCTGAACGCCGAGCACCTGCAGCGCGGCGTTCTGGACGAAGACGACGAGGCCGCACTTGGTGGCGCGGAATCCGTCCCAGAGCGGGAACTGGACGGTGCCGGACACGGTCTTCTTGGCCGAGGCGCCCTCCCGCACGGCGGCCACCTTCTCGAGGCGCCGGACCACGTGGTCGTTCAGCAGCGACTTGCCCTTGTTCTCGCCGCGCCCGCAGTCGGTCACCAGCCCGCTCTCGTACAGCGCCACCAGCACGCTCGCGCCGCCGGGACCCTCTACGCGGCTGCGCAGCGTGCCTGTGAAGGACGCCTGCAGCGTCGTCGGGTTCGGCCGCTGGAACGTCACCTGCACACGCGCGTACACAGATCACAGATGAAAGGCAGTCGGCAATCTGAATTATTGTTGATTGCAGATCTAAGCACAGTGGCTTATGAGACGATCAACAGTTGTCTGAACAGTTTGTTTCAATACTGTCGAACGATCTTGTTTATTCGTGGAGACGACAACATGGACATGGTGTGGTGGAAACAAGATCGGACGGACATGCATAGTAACTACGCACCTTGATGGCGGGCGCGGGGTATCGCGGCGCGTCACGGACGGCCTGCGCGAGCGCGTCCTGCTCGGTGCCGACGCAGTGCGCGCGGCCCTGGACGACGACCTGCGGCGTGAAGAGCGTGTCGAGGCGGAGCGCCTCCACGTAGGCCTTCTGGCGCACGGTCCAGGCGCTGGACGCGAATGGGTCCTTCCACCCGCGGTAGTCCCAGTAGTCGACGTGGAACGCCAGCACCACGACGGCGCCGTCCCCGGAGTCCTGCGCCAGCCGCGCCGCCACGGCGTCCGCCTCGGGCGACGCCCCGCACCCCTGCGACGCGAACAGCTCCACCAGCACAGGCCCCGGGGCCACCGCCTCCCGGCCCTCGCCCGTCGTCGCGTCGTCCGGCGCCGACGCCGTCGCCCCGCCGCCCCTGCGCCCGAAGCACGCCAGTAGCCGCGGCGCCATTGGTCGGGTGGTGGTAGCTGTGTCGTAATCAGCTAGCGAGCTGCCGTGCGGCGGTGCACGCGGCCGGATCAAGTGAGCTCGCTGGCGCGTTGGCCCTTGGCGCGCAAGGTAAGTAGTAGGTGTCCTTGGCCTCTGTGGTGGTGTGGTGTGGTGACTGGTGGGGCAGCTGTTGCCTGTTGGGTGGGTGGAGACGACAGACGAGAGGTGAACGAACGGAACGTGGTGGAGGCGACGGCAACAGGATACCAGCCTGTCAGCACGCACCCCTCGCTCTTTGGATCATCGCCGCGTAGCTGCCTGCCATGTGTGTTACGTGCCTGCCTAACCTTGAGCCTTTCCTTTGTTTTTCGGTTTATCTACAGTAGCTTTTCTGCTGCTCACTTTGCTAAATTTGGTTTCCACTAGTTCAGTGCGATCTATAGATGCATTATGCTCACTCATTTTCTGGCGTGTTCTTTGGCGCATGGAGCGACAGAAGCACAGAGCAGGAGCTTGCACGCCTTTTTGCTTTCACGATGCATGATGCTTTGCTTGCTCCGGAGTGTTTTGTGGGCGCGACGACCACAGACCACCGTGTGTCGGCGAGTGGTTGGATCCGCCGTCGGAGGGGTGATCTGATTCCATTTTGTTTAACGCACAAACAGCCAGGCCACGTTTCAGCAACTGTTATTCAATTCAAATTCAATCATGCCACTGGATTACAACGCGGGGGTGCGTGTGAGCTATGCATTTGCTGACCGCGCTAGCGAATTCGAGACGGTGCAGCCGTGGATTTTGCTGCCCGTCACAACAGAGTAGAAAATACAATGGGCGGCTTGTGTGCACAAGACGAAGTGGGCGGAGAGCTGTCGCCTGCCAGGGGAGAGACAGCGATCGAATTTCAATCCGTGTGTGGTGGCGTGGCGACTGGCGAGGGCGGCCGTGCACCTGATGGTGCATGGACGTCCTACCCGATCCTCAGCGTCGGCGGGTCGGTCCACCGCTAGCGAGAGCACTCTGTCGGCGTATGGATGTCACCGCCGCACTTTGGAGTTTGGACTGCTACCCAGGCCTGAATTGGATATGGGCCAGTCGTTCTGTTTAAATCGAGTCCACTCCAACAATGCGCCTTTTGTGTTTTATGGGCCAGGCCTTTCTCGACCAGGAAAGAATAATTAGGATTTATTGGGTTCAAACAACAAGGCTCAATAGTCAGCAAAGGAGTTGGATGGAGCAGTGTCTTTCGGCCGGTGGCAAGGAAGTACTGATCAAATCTGTGGTGCAAGCGATTCCCACCTATTCTATGTCATGTTTCAAGCTACCCAGGGGGCTTATGCAAACATCTGACAAGCCTAGTCGAAAGTTTCGGTGGGGAAGCAAAGAAGGTAAAAGGAAGACATGCTTTGGGTTGCATGGGATGATATAGTTATGCCAAAATTTCTTGGGGGTTTAGGCTTCAGAGATTTTGAGCTTTTCAACTTGGCTTTGCTCGCAAAACAAGCATGGAGGGTGTTGTGTGACTCGAGCACGCTGAGTGCTAGGGTACTCAAGGCGGTATACTTTCCGCATAATCGAGTTCCTAAATGCCGCCTTGGGACATTCACCGTCCCAAGGTGTGGCGCTCTATCTTGGAAGGAAGAGAGGTTCTCATCAAGGGGCTTGTCGAAGAATTGGAGATGGTGAATCAACGCATGTATGGTCCGATGACCGGCTTCCCGATGGTATCGCGACGCCCCATCCGGGCATGGATTCTAATCCGCCCGATGATGGTGAGCGAATTAATTGATCACACCATGAAGTCGTGGGATCGTCGAAAAGTGCAACAATTCTTCACGCAAAGAGGATGCGAGATCATCCTCAGTATTCCATTGAGCCATAGGATTCAAACCGACTTTTGGGCATGGCATCATGAGAAGAATGGTGTGTTTACGCTAGATCAGCATATCGAATCTTGAGCTATCGAGGTGTTTAGCTTCGAACGCCTCAAGATCGGATAGAAAGAAAGAAGAGATGGAGTGGAAATCTTTATGGCAAGTCAAAGTACCTTCCAAAATCAGCATCTTTCTATGGCGGCTAGCCAAAGTTTCTATACCATCGGTGATCTTCTTCACCACGTAAACATGGCGTATAATGCGAAGTGTCCAATCTGTGGGGAGGATGACTCATGGAGGCACTCTGCTTGAGTGTTACATGGCTAAGTGCGTGTGGGCACTAGAGAAGGAAGAGATAGGTGAGCACTTATGCAGTACACAAGAAATTGATGCGAAGGGGTGGATAATGAATTTGTTTGAAACCCTGCCGCATCACGAAGACGCTTGATCGAGTTGCAAAGACATTGTGGGCAACTTGGTACGCACGGCGGAAAGCTATTCACGAGGGCGTGTATCAAAGTCCCTTGTCAACGATATATTTGTCAATAAGTATTGTGAGGATCTACAAGAGCTTAAGCCCATGGCGTGCCCAGGCGTGGTGCAACCGAGCTCGCAAGAGGACAAACCGCTCCAGCGGGTATGGTGAAGGTAAATACGATGTGCAGCTCTTTCCAAGAATTCCCGAAGGTCGGCTTTGGCGGCGATAGCAAGAGACCTGGAGGGGAAATTCTTGGGTGCTTCATTTTGGTTATGGAGGGGATGAGAGACCCTGAAACAGCTGAAGCCCTTGCTTGCAGGGAAGGGTTGGATCTCGCAGCAGATATTAACTCAAATTCCATCACAGTTGTGTCGGACTGCGAGAACATGATAAGGAATTTGAGGGGTCCAGGGATGGGCCTATATGGACAGATCGTCAAAGAAATCAAGGAGAAAGCAAAAGAATTTCTACATGCAAATTTTGTACATGAAAATAGGAGATTGAATGTAGATGCTCATTGCATAGCTAGAAGTTCTTTGCTATTAGAGACAAAGGAACATGTCTGGTTTTTATCGCCGCCTTTTCGGCGTTTGTAATCAAGTACTCTTCCATGAATAAATAAAGTGGAAGTTCCCTCAAAAAAAAAAAAAAAAAAAAAAGTCAAAGGAAAAAGGAAAAAGTCTAGTTTCGGTCCCCAACTTTTACGAAAGTCCGATTTTGGTCCCTCAACTCCAAAACCGGACAAAATAGGTCCCTCAACTTTTCAAACCGTGCAGATTTCGTCCCCTCGGCGGGTTTGGACCGGTGGTTTTCACTTCAGTAACTCCGGTTTCGCTACAGTAACCGTAGTTTCGTTTTTTTCTTTTTCTTATTTATTTCAAATTTGAATCTTTCAAAAAATCATAGTAAATCACAGAAAATTCATAAAATAGAAAATCAAATTTTGTTGGACTCCAAATGAGTAGAGCTACGCAATGAATATATAATATGATATACTTTAGTATAAAGTTTTTGCTAGAAGGTTTTGCCTTTTTTTTTTTTTATTTATTTCACTCAATCTTTAAAAAATTTTAGTAAACTATAAAAATCATAAAATTGAAAAACCAATTTTGCTAGACTCCACATGAGCATATTTACACAATAAAGATATATAGGTGTACTATTTAATTTATTGGCCAGATCCATCGATCGTTTCACGGCTCAGTAAGACGTGCGTGCGCGGTCAAGACAAAGAAACCTAGCTAACCTAACCCGTTTAAAGAGCCACAAAGAACTACGTCATCGTGTTATTGCGCCCTCATGTGGAGTCCAACAAAATTGAATTTTTATTTTATAATTTTTCCTGTAATTTACTAAGATTTTTTAAAGATTGAGCTGAAATAAAAAAAAGAAAAAAAGCAAAACCTTCTAGCAAAAACTTTGTACTAAAGTATACCATATTATATATTCATTGGATAGCTCTACTCATGTGGAGTCCAACAAAATTGGATTTTCTATTTTATGAATTTTCTGTGATTTACTATGATTTTTGAAAGATTCAAATTAAAATAAATAAGAAAAGAGAAAAAATGAAACCCAAAGTCACTGTAGCAAACCGGAGTTATCAGAAGCGAAACCACCATCCAAACCCGTCGAGGGACGAAATCTGTCCGGTTTGAAAAGTTGAGGGACCCGCTTTGTCCGGTTTTGGAGTTGAGGGACCAAAATCGACTTTCGCAAAAAGTTGAGGGACCAAAAGTAAACTTTTTCAAGGAAAAAAAGCGAAATTAAGCCCAAAATAATTAACACAATGAAGTTTGTTTCAAAAAGAAAAAAGAGGCCCAGATACCCGGCATGTGACTCGATGAGGCCCATCAGGCCGAACTTAATCATTCTGGGCCTCAGCTCGCTGTGGATTTCGCGGATCTGGATCCCAAGACGTCTGCTGGCGCGGAAACTTGAAACCTGCGAGTCCACTACATCCACTGCACCACGGTTGCCGCGCCGTCGTGGGCTGGTGTCCTGCTGACCGTGGGGTGAACTCCTCCGTGTCTCCGATCACCACCAAGTCCCAGTCGGCGGACCGCCGTGGGCCGTGGCGCACTTGCCCCGTCCGCGCTGCGTGTGCGAACTGCGAAGCGACGTCCGGAGCAGCAAGCGTGGCAACCGCCTCCGTAATCCGCTGACCACAGCAGTCGGTGGGCGTCGCCGTCGAGGAACGAGGAGTCCTCTGCCCCGATCAAATCAGTTCCAGGTGCTGGCTGAGTCATCAGATCTTGACTTCCGCCGCTCCCCAAACACGTACGCCAGGGCCTTCTTCCGGTTCCCAGCTTCAACGAAGGCGGCAGCGCCATTAATCCTCGCTTGGCCAACGTTTCCGTCTGTCTGTCTGATGATCCGGTTGACAAAAGGGAACCCATTCGGCCACCGAACCGTCTGATTCAAACGCCGCAGGAAGTTGTGCAGCATATCCGGCATATCCGTTATCCGATCAAGAAGGAAATTCCGTGCACATTCGTTCGCTCGAGTATAAGCCATCGTGTGGCGGTGTGACACGCTGCAAATTAGTAATAGCTCCCCAAACACGTACGCCAGGGCCTTCTTCCGGTTCCCAGCTTCAACGAAGGCGGCAGCGCCATTAATCCTCGCTTGGCCAACGTTTCCGTCTGTCTGTCTGATGATCCGGTTGACAAAGGGAACCCATTCGGCCACCGAACCGTCTGATTCAAACGCCGCAGGAAGTTGTGCAGCATATCCGGCATATCCGTTATCCGATCAAGAAGGAAATTCCGTGCACATTCGTTCGCTCGAGTATAAGCCATCGTGTGGCGGTGTGACACGCTGCAAATTAGTAATAATAACGATCTGCACGATTGATCTCATCTCCCGCTGGAACCGGCGCCGACCCATCGTAATGGTATGGGTGCGTTTACTTCCATCACACGATGACATGAATGCAGTCCGCGGCCGTCCTAGTATGCTGCAGGCAGGGCCAGGGAGAGCGATCAGCTGAATCGGCTCCAGCCAGCGCATGCACCGACGACCGTCAGCGATCAGTCGGAGCTTGGAAGGCAAACTAACCAACGCCACCTGCAGGCCAGGCTGCACAGCTGTGGTCAAAGCTTGGGCGGATAAAGTAGCGCGACGCTGACGAACCAAACTCGGCGGCGACGGGCCCACGATCGACGGCCTTGAACTAGCAGCAGTCTATATCCATGGATGGCCCCCATGCCAACGAATGAGATCCCCAACTGCACGCCGTGAGCGCGAAACGCGGGCGGCCGGTGGCGTGGCCCCGAATCGGATCCTGTCACGTGTGTCCTCGGAGTTAAAGCAAGTGCGTGGTGTGGTGGTAGCTGGGAGCTGGTGCATGCCCGCCGGCGCCGGGAGGGAGCCAGTGAGCCACCGACCGACCCACCTGTCTTTCCACGTCGGAAACCAAGGGTTATCCACAAATTTATCCGTGTCACGTTGCGTAATCCGCGACGCCAAGCCAACAACCACCTTTCTACGCAGGCACATTCGCGCATGCTGTGGAAACTTGTCGCGCCGCGGAATGGTGGACGACGCGGCTTGCTCCCACGACGTGCCCCTTTCCCATTGTTAGCCCGTGAACGAACGTGAGGGAGATCAGGAGATGACAGGGCTGGTAGTATAATCTGCCACTACTAGACGTACTCGTACGTCGCAGTCGCTCGAAATGAAATCGTCCGTCATCATCCATGTGACCCCCGGAGCTCTAGGTGGGTCTGGTTGGTGCCGACCGCCTTCTTCTGTTACGTTCTGCGTCTCGTACTGTAGTTGCCTTGGGATGCTTCTTTAGCTCATCTTTCTCCTTTTTGTCTTTCCCCGCGATTCGGAACACGCGACACCTGAGGGAAGAGCTTCAGGACCGGATCAGACCAAATCGTGTTAAGGATAAGACAGCCCTGATTTGGGAGCACCAGTCCTACTAGTCCTAGCAGAGGGCACATGGAGACGAGGCGTACTCGGCCATCAGGCTCCTTTTGGCCGAAAGGGAGGCATCCTTCACAGGAGTCCGTCCTCTCCTCGCGATGCGAACGAACGCGCTAGCTGTCCCGCTGCTCTTGTAAAAAAGAGACGCGAGATGCACGTTCCCGTGGCAGAAATGGCACGTCGAGCTGGTGGCTCGATTTCCTTTGCCTTTTGATCTATTTACAATCACAACACGCTCTTCTATCTCCCTTCCTGATTCTTTATCTTTAATGTACTCTTCGTTGTGGATAATATAAGAAGGATGTATGCTTTTCAAAGACACTTTTCGTGAGCTAATTAAGATTGCATGTGTTCAGTGCGGACTGCGGCGAACAAAATTGCGGCGCAGTCTAGCATGTTCTTGCCACAGATCGATTATTATGATGCATTGTCACGACCTTGGCAGCTTTCAGATCATCTGACAATCTAGCTCGGGAGGATAATAAACATTAGCGATTGACCGCTAATAACGTACTCTCTCCGTTCTTTTTTTATACTGGAGGGCAATGGGAATTCAAGTTCGACGATTTTTGAGGTTTCTATTTTTCCGTATCCAAAACTTCCCTTGGTGGTGGCTCCGGGCGCCGTCCTCGTCCCTTGGCCATGGACGACAATCCTGAGCTATCCCTAACATCCTCTACTCAAGAAGGCTCAAGAACAGCGGCTGATCATCAGAAGTTGCAATGTGTTGAGCCTTACTTTAGGTTTTATCTTCTCGAGGTATCCCATCTAGGGTGAAACTAACACAAAATTTGAGTGGCGGCTTGTCACACCCCAACACGGCAGCCTGGGGCCCAACAGGCCGAGAAGTGGATGGTCGGGAGGCAGCCGGCCTCTAGGCGTGCACACGCCAACCCTGCCACCGCCACCGTGTCATTATTTTAGAAATTAGGAAATATAAAGAGTCTTTAGGAATCAAAGATATTTGAGTTTGATTACAATAAAAGATTGAGTTTGTTTAGGAAACATGTATTCCGATCTATAAGGAAAACTCCTATAGTTTGCTTGAATTGTAATTCCAGTAGGGACTATAAATATAGGGAGATGTAATCTTTGGAAGTCAAGCAAGAAATAATTATCCCTCTCTATCTCTTTCTCTCTTCTCTCTGCCGCCTCCTCCTACGTCTCCCACATCGTTGCCGCTGGCTGTTCCATGTCGCCAAACATGCCACCGACGCCCTAGCCCCCTAGCCTGGCTCAGCTGTTACACGAACTGTTAATAATGTATCTCTATATACATCTATAAGAAAGATGGTATGTTTTCTTTTGAGACCAAAATTTTGAGTTGGGGGCATGTGCCCCTCCTCTGTTTACTCGTTAGTTGCCGGATTGAACTAACTACAACATTCATGTCACAGGTTATCCAAATACTCATCGCTAGTAACCGAACACAACGTAGTGATCACCACCAAGTCGAAATTGGAGATTTTGAAGATAGGAAATCTGAAGTAGCGCCCTCCGTGGCTGCCGCTGCCTCCACCAACTTAGCAAACTCTGGTCTGCTTGCAGCCTCCACCTGCGGGGCGACAACACCTCGCAGCAACGTAGTGATCACCACCAAGTCGAAATTGGAGATTTTGAAGATAGGAAATCTGAAGTAGCGCTCTCCGTGGCTGCCGCTGCCTCCACCAACTTAACAAACTCTGGTCTGCTTGCAGCCTCCACCTGCAGGGCGACAACACCTCGCAGCAGCGCCGCCTTGACTCCGCTCTCCAGCGACGGCGTAACCAGGCCCCGTACCTACGCCGCTTTGACATGGCCCTACTATTCCACCGGCGTGGTGACAATGCCGCGCAACAGCGCCGCCCTGTCTCCGCCCTACAGCGATGGGCGACAACCCCGTACCTGCGCCGCCACGACATGGCCCTTTTTATTCCAACACTTAGCCATGATAAAGACGAGCCTTGGCCAATGAAAGGTTTTATTTATCCAAATATTATTCTTACCTGATGCATAAATGTGTACATCAAGGAGGAAGCGGTTATTTGCTTTGTAAGCGGTTCACCATATCTATAAAACTTATGTTTGCAACCCCCACTAGCTAATTCTCTTGACATGCAAGCACGCCACCTCACCATCCCACTAACACCCCACCGGGCATGTCACCTCACCAACCCATTGACCATTGCTTGTGCCACGTCATCAACATGCCCCACGTGTCTATGGGCATAAAAAATGTTATAACTCATGAACCAAAAAAATAAATCAAATTCTGATTACACCATTAAATTCATTTTAATAAATCATTTCAAACAAAAATCTCACATGTATATATTTTGATAAAATTATAAGTGGGACCCGTTGGTATATATAGAGAAAAAAATAAAAAAAAAAAAAAAAAAAAAAAAAAGAAGAAAGAAAAAGAATAGAAGGGTGATAGTAATATTGTAACTCATAGAATTCTCCTTCATACTCGCGGCAACGCCGAGGGGAATCCACTTGTTCGTTGACAATAGGTTCTGGTTTAGTGGGATCTTACCTAAAATATCTTGGACAGTTGACATATAAAAGGAACATTTTACAAATTCTGTCGTCACGGATTTTATTTGAAGGGGCTTACAATAAACTATTGATAGTAATTATTACTCTATTATATAAAATTGGTCAAACTTGATATTTTTCATTATCTAAGGCCCTCTTTGGATCTCCATTGATAGTAGTTATCTGTTAATAATTATCTTCTTTGAATCCAAATAGGTCTAAGTAGTAGACCAACTAATTGTTAGCTATACCTTTAGATAAACAATTATCCCATTATCATTCTCACAAGGAAAACATTATGTATATATTACCAAATCAGACAATGAAATACTGTTATCTAGTACTAGCTAACTATTATTATCAATAGTAAATTCAAACTGAGCATGAGAAATTTAGAATGACTCGTAATTTAGAAACGAGGGAGTACTAGGGAACTTTTCATTAAAAAAAAAAAGGAGTACTACGGACTAAGAGCTATGGCGGCCGATGAGGCGGGCATGCATGCGTATCGCATCGTACCTGGCCCCCCGAAGGGCTCCACACCTCCACTCCGTTCTCTCCACAGCTGTGATCGTGGACTCATGGGGCGACCGACGACGCCGGCGAGGCTTGGAGCATCGAATCCGCCTCCAGGTGCTCGCCGAGTCATCAGGTACTGTCAAGAACCAAAAAGAGATCGTCGGAATAGGGCCCAACAAGGGGGGAACCGCCGCCGCCTAGGGCCCAAGGTCCAGGCGCCCAAGCATCCCCGGCCGGCCGCCGCCATCGTCCGCCGTAAACTCGTCCACGTCGGTTACCGCGCAATTAAGTAAGGAATATTTAACGAATAAAGATAGGAATAAAATAGGGAATAAATAGGTTGCTTGTAAAAGAGGAATTCCAATCTATAAAGAAACCTCTAGATCTATCTTAGCATGCAAGTCTCCCTGACTACTATAAATACAAGGGGCATGTAGTCGGTTGAATCTTAAGAAGAAATAAATTAAAGGGGTAACTCCCAACAGCTCTCTAGCTCTAGGCTGTCTCTCTCTCCGTCTCCCTAGCATGCGCGCCGCCTCTCCACCACCGCCGCACGCCGCTGCCACAAGCCGCCCCGCATACGCTGGCGGCCCCCTCCCCGCCGACCGCGCCGCCCCGTCAAGGGGCTGGCAGCGCCGCCGCCCGCCGCCACCTCCACCAGCCACGCCGCCCCTTCCTTCCTCTCTCTCTACTATCTCGCCATCGTCATCAATCTCGTCACCTCGCCGCCAATCGTCGTCATCACCACCACCTACGTCACCTTCATCACCCGGCGATCAAGAATCAGGTGTCAATTCCGCCCAATCTAGCCGAATCGGCGGTGTATCCGAGACCGGGGCGATTCCCACCACCGGCGGCTTCCGACCACCAACAACGCCAAAGATCCGATGGCCAACCACAAAATACGCCGAGCTGCAGATGGAAATTCGCGAGCTTGTTGATTCCATGAAGGAAATCCAGGCCACCATCACCGCCTTCTTGGAGAAGCTCGATGATCAGCGCCCGACGACGCATAACGGCGACATTACCCACGGCGCCGCCAACATCGCCGCCAACGCCATGCCCGCTTCCGACATCAACAAAGATCATTGACAACTACATCGCACCCATGGAGGCAAAAGCCATGGAGGAAAATTCAGCCCCATCATCAGATAAGTACACCAACCTGCCCGACGTGCGCGCCCGACGTCATCCCCGCCACCGCCGCTCTCCCGCCATGGGCCCACCGACGGCGGCGTCGCTCTCACAGCGCGCCGTCACGCCACCCCTCAAGATCATCGATGCCGCAAACAACGAGCACGCCTACCCCAAGGATGCCCCAGCTCATCGCGACCCGGATCGATCGGATCGGGATGCTACCACGACGCGTCCACCACCGCCGACGAAAAATCCTACCCAACTAGGCCAACGTCCTCAGCGGCTACTACAATGGCACGAGATAAGTTTCCCGGTCACTACCAACATCATCTTTGACATTGGGAACATCTGGAGTGCCAACAAGGACGACTCAACGACGTCGCCTGACGTCAGCACCGACGTCGCCAATCTCAACCCCGACGTCCACGACATCCTGGACAACAACGGCGACATGAACAACAACGCCAACATCTTCACCAACCAGAAATCACAAGTTCCACGATCACCGTGCAAGTCCATCCCATTCAACAAGGAGCTTCTACCTCTATTACCCATGCTCCAACGATGTCGCTCGACGTCGTCAACCAAGACGTCTTCGACCCCGGCATCATCGACGACATCGACAACGACAAGGACGCTACCATGGGCGCCATGAACGGCAACGACGTCCTCAAGGATGCCAACGCCAATGACGTTCCCCCTGATGTCGACTACGTCTTCACCATGCCTATCATCGACAACAACTACAAGGGCATTAACCACGACGACATCCTCGCGGCCAACCTCGACATTGGCAACCACGCGGCGTTCCACACATGGGTGCCACGGCCGATGAGAACACCGACCCCCCAGCGCCACCAAGGAGACAGATCGTTCACTTGCCAACCTTCGCCGACGATCTACTACACCTGCTGGACATTCGGCCGACATCGACAATGGTGGAGAACACCATCAATCAAACCGCAGCTCCAAAGAAAGACGACATCATCGGTACCACGCAAAGCAAAACATCGTGTACACAAACCGCCAAACCGACGACAACAAAGCACTCCTCTTTCTTTGGCTCCTCTCCATCACCAAGGCGCCACGGGAGAACGAAGACAACATACCATGGTGCCCCACTCTCGGTTTTGGGACGTCCTTCAACGGCGACACCAACAACCATCGCGACGTCGACTACACGACTTTTGGCAAAGGGGCGACTCGAGCCATACCGCTTGGCTCCCATGTTCCTCAACGACATCTACGTCCAAAGATGCGACTACGCCAACAAGCCGTGGGCTGCAATACACCGGGAGGCACCCTACACGCGAAAAAACGGCGATCCACCTCGCCCAAGAGTTCGACGCTTCCATCTTCACAAAGCCTCACCTTGTGAGCTTCACCGACGACGACAAGAGGTACATACCACCCACATCAACCTGCTACCTCGACGGCCGTCACTACCCCGAGGCTCCCATCCTTCATCACCGGCAACATGAACGGCAACAACCTACTCCGCATCGCTGGAACCATCAAGCTCCAACCAGAGCAACAGCGGCTTTGACGCCAAAGAATGGTTATCGTCTTCCTCGGCAAACATCGCTCCTATGTCACGGCCTTATCAAAGGTACTACGGGGTGTTCTGCAGCCAAAAAGGTTAGCGTCTCCATCTTCGCCCGGCACACCAACAACGACAAACAAGCGAAACGACAAATAGCGAGGACGCTATTTGTCGGCGAAAGGGGGGAGAAATGTCATGAACCAAAAAGAGATCGCGGAATAGGGGCCCAACAAGGGGGAACCGCCGCCGCCTAGGGCCCAAGGCCCTGGCGGCTGCCCGCCTCCTGGCCGGCTGCCGCCATCGTCCGCCCGTAAACTCGCCCGCGTCGGTTGCCGCGCAATTAAGTAAGGAATATTTAAGGAATAAAGATAGGAATAAAATAGGGAATAAATAGGTTGCTTGTAAAAGAGGAATTCCAATCTATAAGGAAACCTCTAGATCTATCTTAGCATGCAAGTCTCCTCGACTATAAATACAAGGGGCATGTAGTCGGTTGAATCTTAAGAAGAAATAAATTAAAGGGTAACTCCCAACAGCTCTCCAAACTCTAGGCTCTCTCTCTCTCTCCGTCTCCCTGCGCCGCGCGCCGCCTCCCACCACCGCCGCCGCGCCGCTGCCACAAGCCACCGGCGCCGCTGGCGGGGCCCTCCCGCCGACGCGCCGCCGTCAAGGCACGGCAGCTGCCGCCCCTCACCGCCACCTCCACCAGCCACGCCGCCCCTTCCTTCCTCTCTCTCTCTACTACCTCGCCATCGTCATCAATCTACGTCACCTCGCCGCCAATCGTCGTCATCACCACCACCTACGCCACCTTCATCACCCGACGATCAAGCAATCAGTGTCAATTCCGCCTAATCTAGCCGAATCGACAGGTACTGACTTCGGCGGTTCCCCAACACCGCACTAACTAATTAATATGACTGCTACGGCAACGCCTTTATTCTTAATCTGTCGATCGGATCATTCAACGAAGGCAGCAGCAGCGTCGTCGATCGATCCTCACCAACGTTTCTGTCTGATCCATTTGACAAAATGCAACCTCGTTCGTTCTCATCCCGGCACCGTATGATCGATATCCAAAGGCTGCAGAAATCTTTTGTACTCGTTCGGTCATGCGTGCGGCGCTGCCACCTGCCACGCGTCGATGAATAATCAGCATGACACGAATGCATGCCGCCCGAGCGAGACGCGCGGCCCCGAATCGGATCCTGTCACGTGTGTCCTTGAATCCAACGTCATGCATCCTTTCCACGTCCGCGGAAAGGGTGGGATTATCCACAAATTTATCCGAATCACATTTGCGTAATCCGCCGCATGAGCTTCCAGCCAACAACCACCTTTTCTCTCTTTGATGAGGTTTGGACTGCTTTAAATTTAGTTTACGGCCGGGGTCGTCGCAGCAGATTCGCAGGTGGGTTTGGTGGCGGTGGTGGAAAAAAAAGGTTATTGCCACGCACATTACGAACGCGTGAGCGCAATTAATCCGCGTTAATCTAATCCGGAACCTCCGACGGACGCGGCGTACAGTACCTCTTACGTTCTCCTGCCACGCCTCGGGTCGCTTTCTGGTTACAAGCCCGTGAGCGAGCGCGAGGGAGATGACGATCATCTGCTCCTACTCGATCCATCTCGTACCTACGTCGCCGTCAAATCGTGAGCACAGCGAGTATGTCGCTGGCAGCAGGGCCTGCCTAGGCATGTCTAGCTCGGAAAGTGCCGTGGTGTGGATCTGGAGCAAGTGATCGTCTGATCGAGAGCACTTGGGTCCCGGATGAGATCAAAATCAAACGAATTAACCGGCCGGCCTTTGATGCATTATGGATAAGACAACTAACGATCTTTTGTCAAGCCACCACCGCCGCACCAAAAAGACGAGTTGCCGGAAAAGGATCGGAGGGGTGATTCACAGGACTGCTCTCTCGATCGATCGATCGATATCTCCCCGCATTGTTGGCGTTCGCGGATCGCCGAGAGTCGGTGGCTTTGATTTCCTACATGTCACGCACGAACTTCTCGGCCGGCCCCGATTCTGTGGACGCGCTACTAGCTTCTGCCAAGTTGCCAACTGATAAAACCGACATGATGTACGTGCCCATGTTTTTCTTGGACGGCTGGCTGTCAGACCTGCGTCTGCCAACTGATCGATGACTTGTACGTGGCGGTGTTCCAAAGAAAACGATGGAAATATGATACCGTACGTTTAGCATGTTCACCAAAGATCATGACGTTGCATCGTCACGTCGGCCGGAACCTCATCATGGCGATCGTTTCGGTTTTGACCTATCTATACGTACTTTGATAGCGCGCCACACACAATATACTGTTTGGCTTTGGCATGTGTAAGAATTGAGGCCATTGCCTTTAATTTGCAATCTACTCCAAGATCACGCGCGCTGCGTTTTGTTTTTCCTCCTGGATGGTCGTAATAATAAATGACATAACAAAGTCAGTGGGCTGGCACTGGCAGCATACATTCTAGTCTTCTAGAAGACGGCTATAGGTAGAGTTGGAGGATAAGAGCAAGACTTATGGTTTTCGCTTTTGCCGCCGGCTGAAAGAACGCCAGCCAGCGTGGAGAGCATTTAATGCACCAGCGGCCAGCGGCACCGAGTAGCGCAAAGACATGAGCCAATGAGCAGCAAAGCGCAGCAAAGCACAACCAATGGGAGCTGCATGCACGCCGCATCCCCCCGCTTTGAGCCGGCGTCTCGTGAATCGCCGCGCAACACTCTCTCCCCTTTCTCTCCCCTCCACGTAAGATGTCGCCGCTACTACTTATTATTATACTTGCTCTAAGGCCGTCCCAAATGATTAGCTATTTCGCTATCTAGATGTGACGTGGCATAGAAAAAGTAGGAGAAAGAATAGTCACTAGCTAAATATAAATAACTAGACTATTTCACGTAGCCCAATAACATATGAGAGGAGCATGTGTGTCCACCAATATAAAATAGTCTTTTGTTGTTGTCTCTCACCTCCACATCAGCCCGACTACGTAGCTAAGTACTTGGCTATTACCATTCTTGGGACGCCTAAAAAATTGTGAGCAAAAGTAGTACAGTCTACGTACTACTACTCCGTATCGGTAGTTGGGGAAATGGATAACGCACACATAGGACTAACACAGCCGTTAGTTTGGCCGCGTGTCAGCGTGCCGTGGGAGCGCGGCACCCTGGAGACTGAAGGCTGGCCGGAGACATGGCCGGCGCGCGCCGCGATCTCAATCTCACGGTGCGCAGCCCGGTCGGTGGCACTGACGCTGACGTGCGGCAACGTAACGTTATCTCGTCTTAAGCATCGTCGTTTCAGGCCTTATCGTCATTAATTGAAGCACACCATGCAATGCGGTTCAACGCGCGTGTCATCGCCTTCTCTACTGTAGAGACTACGGATCCATCGCGAGGGGTATACTGTACCAGAAAAAGCGACCCCAGCAGGCAGAGCTTCCACCCTTACTTCCACGTGATGGAAACAAAAAGGCGACAGGAAAAAGAACAAAGAAAGAGATCAGGCGCGCGTTTCATCTCGTGCAGATGGGTCGATGCACTCGCAGTGTGTGCCGCATGATATGCAACGGCTAAGATTCGTTTACTGAACAAAATTGGGGAAAAAAGAGAAAAAAAAGATAGACACGTCGATCGTCTGTTGCATTTGCTGCCACTGCGTAATAAATAATTCCTCCACTTTTTTTTTTTTTTTTTTATATATATCAGCCTCACACCACTGCAATTTTTTCATTAGTTGGCTATAGAAAAAAAATGATTATTGTCTCTTGTGAGTTGTCATTTTAATTCTAGTAGTTGTCTTCTATGAATTGTTAGCTGTAACTTTACAAAAATCTAGTCACCTAAAATATAGCAAATCACTAATACCTCCGCCCTTGGAAGGATGAAACTTTTATAAATTCTGTCCTCAGTCAGGATATGAAAATTATAGCAAAAAAAAAATATCAACATTTATGAGATAAAATAAGTATTCTATAACAAATTTAATAACACTTGTATGATACCATAAATATGGGTATAAACTTAATCAAATGTCTTCAGACTCTCTGACTAGATGACTTGGTTATACACATGAGTGGTGTGGTATTTTCTGTAATTTGAGATAACTTGATGGCTACTTCTATGTGTGAGTGTTTGGGGACCAAAGACAACTAGGGATTTTTTTTTTTTTCATGGCTTACGCTTCCTGTCACAGAATGGCTTTACAAGGCATCCCTCAGAGACATATTTGTCAGTACTTCTATTATGTTGGTGGAGAAGCCGAAATCATGGCAAAGAGCTCCTAAACATTGAGGAGAAAACTCATGCCGCTGTGAAATGGCTCATCAAAAGCTTGAGAGAATCAGTGTTTTTCCTATTTTCCCAATGTCTTTGTAAACTCATGCTCATAAAGTTTGATTATTGTGTGTAATATCCCCTTCTTCGGATTTGTAAGGCGTATTAATTTGGCGTATGGTAGATATTTATATATTCAATCATCAATTCGTAAAAAGTTAGAGGTTAATTAGTAACATCATAAGACTTATGTTCGTTTGGTTTGATAAATATTTCATAATATTTTGTTCATATGCTGTGGAAATAAATGGGATTTTTAAGATTAACACTCAAAGTTAAGAGTTTTTAATTTAGGATAAACCTATATGACACGTAAGAAACACATGGATAGTAAGCATTAGTTTTTCTCCTTTTTATGCAATGCCGGGGCTTTAATTGCCGTGGATCTAAAAGTCAGTGTTCTGCATTCATCCATGCACAGGAAATACAGGGCTTCTGCAGTTGCAACTTGCAATTGATATTCATATTTGATTTGATCTGATCCAAATATAATTATACGGCACAATGAGTACCCCGCACAGAGAGAGGGGGGAAAAAAGAGACGAAGACCAGTTGACTGTTCGTCATCATCCAGTCATCCTACCTAATGAGACACGATTATAATACAGTGATGATGAATCCTTAAAAAGTTTCAAGTTTCCCGCTAAGCCCCAAGAATAATACTGTATGGATAGAATATTGACCCACAGTTAGGCAGCGACGTCCGTCGCCCAGGCGCCGCCACGGCTACTGCATGCCGGCGAGCTTGCCGGCCCCGACCTTTGCCGTTGCCGTTGGCGGAGGGCATCTCGAGGTCGGCGCCGACGTGCACGTCCTCGTCGCGGATGAATCGGCCCCAGTACCAGTGCGCCTTCCACACGAGCACCATCTCCTCGATGGGCACGTTCTTGGTCTCCGGCAGGAAGAAGGCGACGAAGATGGTCATGACGACGACCCAGGCGCCGAAGAAGAAGAAGAGGATGAACTTGAAGCGGCAGAGCATGGGGAGGAACGCCTGCGCGATGATGAAGGTGCAGAGCATGTTGACGGACACGGTGATGCTCTGCCCCGCCGACCGGATCTCCAGCGGGAAGATCTCGCTGGGCACCAGCCAGCCGAGGGGTCCCCAGGACCAGGCGAAGCCGGCCACGTACGCGCAGATGAAGAGCACCACGATGGCCGCGTACGCCTTGGGGATCTCGGCCACGCCGGAGAAACCGAACTTGGCGCCGATCAGGCTGCCGACGACGATCTGGCACGCCAGCATCTGGGTGCCGCCCTGCAGGAACAGCTTGCGCCGGCCGAGGCGGTCGACGGTGACGACGGACACGAAGGTCGCGAAGACGTTGACGAGGCCCGTGATGACGGCGGACATGAGGGAGGCGTCGTCGGCGAAGCCCAGCGTTTTGAAGAGCACCGGCGCGTAGAACATGATGACGTTGATGCCCGTGAGCTGCTGGAACATGGGAATGGCAATGGCCATGACGAGCTGGGGGCGGTACCGCCGCTGCAGGATGTTGCGCCACGGGTGCGCCACCAGCTTGGACTCCTCGCTGGCGGCCACCAGGTCGTTGAACTCCTCCTCCACGTCCTCCGTGCCGCGCACGCGCTTGAGCATCTTCTTGGCGTCGTCGGTGTAGCCGCGGTCGATGAGGGAGTTGGGGGTGTCGGGCAGGAACAGCGCGCCGACGGCCATGATACCCGCCGGCACGGCGGCCAGCGCCAGGCTGACGCGCCAGCCCCAGCCGCCCTTGATCTTGGCGGTGCCGTAGTTGATGAGGTTGGCGCACAGGATGCCGATAGTGATCATGACCTGGAACCCGATGTTGAGCATCCCGCGGAGGCGCGCCGGCGCCATCTCCGAGAGGTAGACGGGCACCGACTGGTTGGCGAAGCCGACGCCGATGCCGAGGAGGACGCGGCCGAGGATGAGCATGAGGACGTTCTTGGCGGCGCCGTTGAGCGCGGCGCCGACCAGGAACGTGACGCCGCCGCCGAACATGGACCACTTGCGGCCGGCCACGCGGGTGACGGTGGCGGCGAAGAAGGACGCCACGAGCGCGGCGAGGTAGAGCGAGGAGGTGAAGACGGTCAGCAGCTGGCTGTCGAACTTGCAGTACTGGTTGCTCTGGTTCCGCTCCGCCTCCTGCTCCTTGTGGTACACCGACGGGAAGAACTTCATCAGGAACGGGTTCATCGACGTCACGCCACCTGATCCAACCACAGCATTGCAAAAACACATCAGCAACCGTTTTTCTCGTTGTTGTTCAGCAGTGATTTTGTTTTTTGGTTGAAAGGCTATTGCAGTTATTTTTTTGGAATGATCTTGGATAATCTTTATCTTCTTTATCATCATTAACTTAAAGAACCACTAATAGTGTGAGCTGTCTGGGGGATAAAAACAAAAAGAAAACGAAAGATGGCGAGGTGATGCATGGAAAGATTCTTCTTGGGTTTGCAAGAATCTGCTGGTAAAAGGAAATAAAGAAAACGAGGGGAATATCGCAGTTTTGTATGTATGCGCAAAAGGAACTCTGCAAGCATGCGTCCCCAGTCTCCCGACCGGGACGGTAGGTGAACTGCGCCCGAGAACAATACACTGCCTGATTCGCAAATCGCAAGAACAGAGCAGCGTGCGAGATGCAAACAAGAACTGCCATTTTTCTTCCATCTGTCTCTTTTCAACCACAGCCACGGGAAAAAAAAAGAAAAACATCGCGAACCAAGCAAAAATCAATCAGAGAGAGAGAGAGGGGGCAGAGAGAAGCGCCGTACCGGAGATGCCGATGTCGTATCCGAAGATGAGTCCGCCGGTGGCAGCGACGATGCAGGCGAAGAGCACGAACATGGTGAGCTTGCCGGGGTAGTCCTTGCCCCTCCAGCGTTCACCACCACGCCGCCGGCCATGGCTACCAAACCAACTCAAGCAGGAAGACGCAAGAAGCTGCGACTGCCTTGGCTAAACTGGTAAAAGCGAACCAAATCGCAGAAACAAACTGATCACAGCACAAAGATGGGCGGAGATCGGAGTGTTCACGAGCGCGCTTGCGAACGTCTGTCTGTGAGCTCAGAGGCGAAGGAAATGGAAGTGCCGAAACCGGGGAGGAGCGGGCGGGCATTTATAGCCACGGGAGACTGGATAGGAGGGCCTCCGTGTGAAAGGGCCACGAACTGGGGGGCCTGACCGCAATATGTCTTCAACGGAGCCGCGTCGCATCGCAGCGCTCCGTTCCGTTGCGCCGGTTGGGTGCTTGGTTTTCCTCCCGTTCATTAATTGTGGCCCTTGCTTTTCCCTGTGGATAAATCTTTATCCAGAGCTACAGCTGACCGACCCCATTTTCCCTCCCTTCCTGGAAAGACCCGGCGGCCATTAATGTGAACACGGCGCTAGCTGCTTTCCGTTGATGGCGAGCCGAGCCGAGCATCGCCGCCGTCCATCCATGGTACATACTGTACGAGGGAGTTGGATGGGCTGGCGTTGTTATCCGATTCATCTCCCAGTCACGGCGAGTCATTATGGGCTGATGACTCGGCGACAGATGGATCACACGCCGTGTGATGAGTAGTTACCAGCAGGATTAGCGGAGAACCTGTGGTTCTTGCTTGATCGTGTTTAATTTAGGCATGGGTGGCACTACTACCTGCCGATATGACAGGTGGCCGGCGCCTACTCAAAACCTGACCAAACCTGCTCTCGATTCCACAGATTAATTAAGCAGCTTGGACACTCGTGTATGGCGAATGCCTTCACATGGCATGGATCGATCGTCTCTATAGGTGTTTGCTAGTTGCTGGTGGTGGAGGCAGCTGCGAATACGGCTACTGCCACGTCGGAATAGGCGACACGAAACATCATACATTGCAGATTAGTACTACACTCGAGTTAAAGAAAGCAGTATAATATAATGTCCACCTACCTACCGAAAATTCTCGAGTTGGAATAATCCTGTTTTGATCTGCTAAACATTCTTAGCTAGCTAGCTAGGCAACCACAAATCCAGAAACTGACAAAGTTAGTGGTAGGCTCTATTCTATGATCAAGCCCTGCCTGGTATGCTGGCCCACAGTTAGGACGCATAGCGTGCGAGACTTTGGGCTGGCTCACCGACCACATGCACGCTTGTCATGGAAGCAGTTGGACTTGTACCAACGAACCGATCGATATGGCGCGGGCACAGCTCATGGCCCAACACTGTACGGAGTACGATTGAGCCGGCCGGGCGCGGGTCGGCTGCCTAGCGGGGTGTCGGACTCGGACAGCTAACTCCTCCATCAGCTCATAGTACGTGTGCCCGGCCGTGTCCGTGCCTCTGCCGAGTGCCGACCACACTCACAAATTATGGACGCCCAGCAACGTGAGCCGCAGTTAAATGCTGTTTTTGTTCCGATCCCTATACATACATGTCGTCGATCAATTAGCACTACCGGTGATTAATTATGAACAAGATTGTTTCCCCGATCAAACTAGCTAGCTAGCAAGCTTCTTCATTCCGATCCTCATGATGGCACAAGCAAACTCTGACAATTTAGTCGCTGTGTACTACTTAGCGTGCGATGTGGACGCCGGAGCCCGCGCGACGCGACGACGCCGGCGCGGAGTCAAAGCTAGAGGCGTGCGACGTCGACGCCGGAGCGCGCGCCCTGCAGGCGGCAACTCGGCAAGCTAGCTGGCGCAGAGTCACGGCAGCATTGCCGGTGTGGCAATTGGGATGCAGTGCAACGGTCATTGGTGCGCCAGTAATCAGCCGTCGACGTCGCGATTCGTGAGCCGAATCGGCATCGCGGCCGGGAGCACAAGGACGTTCCAGCTCGCATGCCAATAGTGCCAAGCGCCGGCCGGTCGCGATCCTAGGTTAGGCCTGCCGCGCCTGCTCGATCAGTGCTTGCGTATAGGAAACTTGTACGTCCGCCTCGGCCTACAATTTGGTCATCTGTTTGTACGCAGTGGCCTACAAGTTGTTCGGGTTCCTGATTCTGATTCCTGGCAGCTGTGCATTATGATAGTTTTTACCATAGCGTTCATTGCATCTACTAGTAGTAGCGTGGTGCCTCAGTACAGTATATCAAAAAAGGACACGGAAAAATGGCATTTTGTACCGACAACCGAGCTTCTAGATAAACCGAGGGATCCTGCATTCATTTATTTTTTGTTTTCCTTTTGTTTTTTAGTTGTTCTAAAATATTTTTTTGGTGGGACAAGGCGGCACTGCCCAACGCTGCACTGCTCTGATGGCTTCTGCCACTGCTGCATGCGTCCGCTTCAGCTAACGTGATCGATTAATTGTGGGAAAAATTTTGAACTCTAAACGTACAAATAAAACTGGGACGGAGGGAGTACGTATGTACAGAGGCCGGAGGCGTACAGCTTGCTGCTGGTCAAAGCAATATACTGTACAGGTCGGCGACGGGGCTTCCTTACTGCTTCTGTTACAGGTAACGTACAGCCCGTATGCTAGTTGTGTAGGTGTAGTTGTAGCTGGCAAGGACGGGTCGGCCGGGATGGAGACGGAGGAGGGAGAGCGCAAGCATGGGATTGGTGGAGTCAACGAGATACGCGAACGAGACTGCCTTGTCCCATACTCCTATCATCCCATGGAGATGGAGGCAAGGCGCCGACTAGCTGAAGGAGACGGAAGGTCGACGTGCGTGCGTCACCGAGACGAGACGACGAGAGCGATCGGGTCCACACAGCGCTGACTGCTGTGCTCAAGCCAAACAGGCCAAGGCGTGTGTACTGTTGCGCCGGCATGTGACGCTGCTTCCCAGAGCACGTGAGTCAATGCCACCCATCCGGGTCAACCACTGCTGCTATGGTAGCAGCAGGCAATCGATGGCTGATGGCTCACTGTTGCTGGGATAAGACCCACACCAGCTCGCCGCCTGCGTTTTTTTGTACCGTTCGGTTTACCGCGGTAAATCGCGGTAACCGCTTTTTACCGCCCGGTCCGGTTACCGACGGGCCGGCAAAAAAAAGTCAAATTCAAAATGTAAAATTTGAAAAAAATATTGAAAATATTCTATAAAATAGTTCATGATTTATAGAAGCCAATGGTATAAAAATTTGTCAAATTGAGTTGGTTTGGTATAAAAAATTTCAAATCTAAGTTTGAAAAAAAGAAAAAGAAAAATACACAAAATGCCCATTAAATCATGAAGGTCGAAAAACATACTAAACACACTCAAATTTAAGTAATTTTGACATCATTGATTCTACAAATCATGAAGTATTTTTAGGAATTTTTTAGCATTTTATAAAAAAATTACATTTTGAATTTTAAAAACCGCTCAAATCGCTCAAACCGCCGGAAACCGCTCATACCGAATTCTTACCGATGGTCGGGCGACGCTTGAATTCAAACGAATTCAAATTCCAAACCGTCCCCGGTTACCGGGCCGGCGACGCCGTAACCGGACCGGTAAAACCAAACCGACCCCGGGCGGTTTCTTCTCTCCGGTCGGTAAAAAAACGCAGCTCGCCGCTGCTTCCTTGCAAGTTGCAACAACACAAAAAAAAAAATGTGTGGATCGTGTTGCTGGTCCGTGTGGGGCCATTGACCTCTTTTTTGGGAAAGTGGGTCCCCGAGGCAGCCTCGTTTGAAAAGTCTACTAGTAGGAAGCGTACTAGACCACGGTCCACCAATCAACATCCATGGCCCAAGTTAATCAAAAAAAAAAAAAAAAAACATCCATGGCCCAAGAATGCCCTCTTGTGAGGTTGCAACTTGCATTATGGGCATGGCCTGCCCGCGGTGCATTTTGAATACTCCTCCGTCCCAAACCAGCAGTCTGAAAATCAGGAACAGTCATCAGGAAAAAAAAAAAAACCCGAGCCGCTGGCCAGCAAGTACGTAGTAGTAGTGTATGTAAAGCTCGTGGATTGGCGTTTACCGCGACGTTTCTTCGTTCTAGGCGTGCAGGAGACTTCGTAAAAAAAAAAAAAAAAAAAAGGAGATGTATAAAGCGAGATCTGTCAAAAGCGTGCGTGCAACTGGCCAACTGTAGGTTTATATTATTTTGAGACCTTTTTAGATAAGGGAACAAAACAACTTGGACTACTGCCCTTGTTATCATTTATATGCTTTTTTTACAACATGCTTTTCTTACTGCCCTTATATTTATTTATAGTCGCGGACGCTATCTGTCCGTATATACCCCTACCAGTCAATTACAGTGACACTCTGTAGTCAAGACCCGTCCTCTACCTGATGATGAGGATGCAATGCAATTTTCTTACTTGTTGGGATCGATGGAAGTACAGTGTACTCCTATCAGTCAATTACAGTGACACTCGCTCTGTAGATTATTTTCTAGGTCAATGCCGGCGGACTAGATCGTGGTCGTCGGTAGGTCTCTCAGCTAGCTCAACAGTTAATCACCTTCCACTACATTCCACAGTCGTCGCGTTCATCAAGACCCTTCTCGTAACTTAAAGCAAGAATATTGACCACGGTTCACACGTTTCAGAGAGCATATTACAGCTACTAGGCGTGTGCGCGCATCTCTTTCACTGAGGACTGACGTCGCTACAAGCAAAGGCATTACAGCAATACAGTAGTACCAGGCAGATTCCATTTTATTTCATCACATCAAGGACCTACCTACCGCGTGTGAGGTTCAGAGGTGAAAAGTGATCCAAGAAAAGAGGGACAAGGACAATGCAACATGCTGAGCTGCTCCCCCTTTGTTTAACCGATGGAAACGATCGACATGTGCAAAACGGGCGTCCGCAACTCAAGTTTGGCCACGTTGTCATTATCCCTACCACTGATATATTAATATTTATTGGATGCCAAGATTCCCAACATTATATTACTGTATACACAGTACCATTTTGCATGTAGTAGAGTCCGGCCTAAATATTCGATCCATATTTTCTACGACAGGATAAAAGAGAATGTTGTTTCATCCCAGCCGGTGACGGTCCTAATCAAAAGCATTTCGTGGGCAGTACTGACTACTACTCTCTGGTCGTCGTGTCCTTACATTTGCAGACGCTAATGCCGTCCGAGTCATGTGCAACCATGTGGAAATTCTGGTCTACATTCTTCCGAGAGTGACATTGATGTGCAGGTGTAGGAGTAATACAGAAAGTGCAATACAAGAATTTGATCCACACACGAATCCAAGGGTTTTGCATTGGTGGATGCTGTAGTGGCTCGTTAGCCATCACGGGCGCCACGTACGTATCGCCATTCACGGTTGCAGTGCTGCCACACTGTAGACTCGCAAGTTTTCGTCGCCTGCGACTGCGAGTCGTGCTCGTTCCCACACGTTGCCATCGTGATCGTGGCACAAACTTTAGTAAGCAAGCCATCGATCGTGAGTTGGGCGAGCGCGAGGGGCCGTCGCCAGGCTTGGAGGAGGTAGTCAAACGGGAGAGGTGATTTGTAACAACCCTGAAAATTACCAAACACCAAGAATCACAACCAATAAATTTTTTTGAAAACAAACCCATGCTTGGTGTTTGACATGCTAGGAAACCACCTTGTAGTTGCACAAGTAGACCCTAGTTAGCATGTGTGAGCATATACACTCTAATCAACTTGTGATTTGGCTCTTTTTGATTTTATGTGATGAATAAAAAAAGCAACCAACTTTGACTTGTCAAAACGATCTTGTGTGTGTTGCCAACCTTTGGACTTGGAACCCACTACCCTAAGTGACCCCTAGTAGACCCCACTAGGGTGGTGTACATGTTGGCAACACATTTGCATCAATATAAGTGCCCAAGGTTTAGCTAGTATAGAAAACAGAAATTAGTAAAGAAATTAGGAAGAGGAAGAAAATGGCAAGGGCCATTCTAGCCCACTGCTGCTAGCTGGCCCAGCTAGCCCAGCAGACCGAGTGGCCCAAATACCCACCTCTTTCCAACCAGCCCAACTCGGCCTGATCTTTTCCTTCTTCAGCGAGCCCAAAGATGGAACCAAGCAGCCCAGCCCAGCGCCATGCCGCCCGGCCCATGAGCCGGCCGCACTCGCGCACCCGCGCCTTGGGCCGCCCCGCGAAGCCGAGCCGCGCCAGAACGAACGTAACCAGGGCGGTGGGACTTTTCCCCGCCCCTCTCACGCCGGGCCGCCGACAGATGGGACCATGGGTCCTTCTTTGTCATCTTTTTTCCTCCTCCTCTCTGTTTCGCCCGAACGGAAAAGAGGAACCGAGCCGCGGCCGCACCTGCTCTCGCTACAAGATCCGCGTCGCCTCCCCCATCGTCGCGCCAAGGGACGGCCGCGCCCCCTGTCTTGCCCGCCAAGTTGGCAAGGAAACACGCAGGGGACACGAACGCCCAAAACCCCACGGCGCGAGGGTAAAGATTGCGCCCGCAACCCCGCCGCATTGACGCCACCGCCGCCGGGCCGTGCCGCGACCGGCTGTTCAAATTCGAACGCCGCCGCGCCCCCGAAGCACCACGTCGCCTCAATTACCTTGGCCACATGTCCCATCGGGGCCCGTGCGGCCGTCCGATCCACGATCGGCCGTGATCAGCCGCCCTCCCAATCCATGGCGCCGCGCCTTACATAAACCCCACCGGCACCTAGGTTCCCTCAAAACCGCGCCGCCATCTTGGTGGTACCCCAACCCAAACCGCACGCCTAATTGCAAGGGAGAAGAAGGAAGGGGAAAGAAGGGAGGAGAAGGAGGCGGAGAGAAGAGGAGCGCCGCCATCGCCGTTGTCGCCACCGGAGCGCGTCGCGAAGGCCGGAGGGCGCCGATCAGCGGCGCCGCAAAGCCAAGGCCGGGGAGAGAACCCAGCGTCACCTCGCCCAGTCCCCGCCCGAGCCGATGAGAGCCGACGCCAGTGCCGCGCCGATTTGGAGTTGCCGCCGTTCGTGGTCGCCGGAGCGAAAGGACGCCGCCCGATCGACCACGCCGACGTTCTTTATCGCGGCATTGCACGGCCTCACCTCGCCTCTCGCCCCAACAAACCGCCCACACCGCCACTCCATCACCGTGAGCGCCCGGTAAGCGCCCCCCCGCCGCCGCCCTATCCATCTTCCCGTGTGCACGCCGTAGCCAAGCAACCACCGGTGCCACCGGCTGCGTTCCCGCTCCACGGAACCCGACGCTGGAGTACAAGGCCACACGCGCGCATCGCGACACACGCGCCCACGCCTAAGCCGAGGCATGGCCATCCCGAGCCCCGGTGGCTCCGGGAACGCCAGCCGGGCCGCTGGCCATGGTCGCGATCCGCCATGGCAAGGCCATCCATGCCGTCACCCCGTTCCGCCAAGTTAAGCCAAGACCGGCCACCAAACAACCGCCATGACCTCGCCTCGCCAAGCACGACCTAGCCACCATGTCGGGGGCGAGCGGCCGACACCTTTGCCCGACTCTAGCAGCCTTGTGCACGCCGCCGTGGCCACGAACCACCTTGCCGCTGCCGCGTTCCGGCCCAAGGTAGCGAGACCGCCAGCCACCGCGCCCCTCGCCCTCGCCTCGTAGGACACACCCAAAGCACCATCTTCCAGCCATAGGAGCCTTAGCCGTCGGGACCCTATGCCCCGCCGTCGCGACGACGCACCATGGTCGCCCGACCACCGTGGCGCGGTCATCCTCGCCGTGTCTTGCCGCCCAGCGCCGCGGATAGGCCGTTGAGTTCCGCCACAAGCCGCCGCACCTAGCCGCCTAACCACCGGGAGGAAAGATCCGACCCTAGCACGAGTCCACCATGACCGCGAACTCCGCCGAGCGCCGCCACACGCTTTTGCAGCGTCGCGACTTCTGCGCGTGGGAGAAGGTCGTCGCCGGGCACGCCTCATCTCGTCTTGACAACGCGAACCGAAGGAAAGGAAGGGCCTTGAGCCGTGGTCGACCGAAATCCCGACCACGCCGGGCGTGAGAGCCGCGTCGTCTTTGCCGCCATGCCGCACGATTGGCCACCGAGCGCCACTAGAGGAGTCCCGCCGCGTCCCTCGAAGTCGCCGCGGACGCCGCCAAGACGAATTGGTCGCCAAAGCCGCCTTCTATGCTCCCCACTCGATGCCTATCGCATGGAAAAAGGCCGCCTTTGGCCTTGGTAGGTGGCGCAAATGCCACCGCCACCGGCCGCCGCCGTTTGCCGACACAACCACCGCCGTGGCTATGCTTAGCCAAGCCGCCGTTTTTTCCTTGCCCGCTAAGCACCGCACGCCTGAGCGCGCTTCGCACGTGCCCAAGAATGGCCTTCTTAGAAACACCTTGTGCTGGGAACGCCCGACACCGAACATCCAGCCACCGCCGTCCGCCTCTCTTGAAACCCCGCGCCGTCGAGACTCGCCATGACCCTGAACACCTAACCGCCGCCGAGGGGGGAGAAAAACGCCACCTTGCCTCACTTCCAGTGCGGCCATACCGCCCGTCGGGAGTCCGCCGAGCCGCCACCTCGCCGACGTTCCCGCCGTTGCCCACCACCGAAAGCAAGAGACCTACCCCGCCATGGAGCTCCGCCAAGCCCTATTGGCCATGGCCACCCCGCCGGACCGCTATGCGGCTGCCGCGCACGAGCTTCGCCCGCCCGGTCTACGCGCCACCGCACGAGCGAAGCCGGGGGAAGATTAGGGAAGAAGGAAGACGCCCGCGTGGGCCGGGTTCCACGTGAACCGCGGGGAGGGGAGGAGAAAGTGGACTAAGTCCACGATAGACCAAGTTGTGGTCTATAGACTCACAACGGTGAGTCCACCATACACCGGCCCCGTACAACCGCCCGTACACCCGACCCACTAGAGGCCCAACAACGCCACGTGGCCTAGTCGATGCTTCGACCGGTGTCCGGGCCACGGCCCAACTTCGCCCGTATCCGATCGACACGCCCACTCAAGCCCAATCCGAGCCCAATCAAGTTGACCGTTGGACTGGTCAACGGTTGACCCGGACCCACATGTCGGTGACCCCACGAGCCGGACCCACTGCCGGTGACTCCTCGGCCGGTCCCACCGTCATTGGCGCCGCAGTCACGCCCTCCCACATCATCGATGACGCCATCCTAACGCCATCATGGGACCCACTTGCCGGCGGGCCAGCCCTTTGGACCTCGCGCCACCGCCGACGCCACCAATGACGCCATCCCCGGACTCCGCCGTAGCGTAGCTGCTGTGCAGCCTTGGACCAATCGGATTGCGCCACGCGTCGTCCCCCGGTTAAACCAGCCCTTTATCCTTTTTTCAAGATATGTTAAAAACCTTAGGAAATTCGTAGAATATTCATACGAACTTCGAAAAATTATGAAACAAGAGTCTAAATTCTTCTAAAATCAAGCTCTACGTCATAGGCTTATCCATGAGTGCTTTGGAGTTCTTGGATTTCAATTTGCTTTTTGTGAATAGTCTATAGGAGTCGCTTATCGCGACTCTACATTACGCTTCGCACCACGAGGAGGAGCTACGTGAGGAGGACGACTCGGAGTCAGAGGAGGACTTGTCAGACGACCATTGAGGTGCTAATTTCCCACCCACCTCGTAGATCCTATTACGCATGCCATGATAGATTGCTAGCGCTTTACTTTATGTTGCAATGCTATATGATAGGATCGCATGATTAGAATGCTTGTGAAGCCTTTTACCTTGTCGCAACCCATCACCGCATACCGCCGATAGATTTAGCCACGCGCTTATCATATCTTTGCCGCTATCGCTATATCTCACTTACGTGTTATATATATGATCCGGGGTATATGAGCCGGGCGTTGAGTATGTTTTTGGGTGACTTTGGTGCCCTAAGGACTCGAGGTCACGTGGTGAGTGCGATTCCGTGTATGCCTTGGGTGTGTGGTGAGGGTTGTGTCGACCAGGCAGGATCTACGACGAGTCGCGGAGACAAGTCTTGCCGGGGAGTGTGCTTCTGGGCCTCTCCCACTTTGTCCTACCTGTGGCGGGGGTAACTTTGTAAATTTGGATACCCGGTGCTGACTCCTGTGACGGGACGAAGGCCGGGAAAGGGAGATCGGAAGATGTCTTGCCCGGTCCAATTTAAGGACTTATTGTCTTCGAGGACCTGGGATCTTGGGAATTGGTGCTCACCTCACGCCTTACGTTATGGGCGGGTTAGCGGATTGCCCCATCGACTTGGATGATGCCATACTTACTAGGTGGTAGCGGTTAGTGTTAGGGAGTGATGGCCCCGATGGCCTCCATCCCGCCCGAGACAGCGGGAGTGATCTCGAGCCCGATGGCTCGATACTTCGTTCTCACAGCCTCTCTACAAGAATGGTGGTACTCGGGGCTTCCCAGCCCGAAAGTGGTAAGGTGGCATTGTCGACTAGGTGGTCTCCGTGACGCCGCCCCAGGCACTTGCTACGCCGATGATGGCGACCGTGTGGTCTTGAGTACACGCCTCCGCAGTTGTAAATCTATACGTATAGTCCCGGCCTTCGGCCTAGGGACCCGTCTGTGACCTAGACTACTTAGGGTTTGCTCCGGCCTTTTTGCCTCGACTACCCTACCGCACCGGTCTTTTTGGCTAGGTTTTCTTGAGGTCCAACTTCTCCGAGTAGTGAGGGTGTTTTCTCTTCTCATCCCGAGTTGAGTGTGGTTTGGGGTTACGGCCGAGAGCCCGGAGGGCCGAGAGCCGGTTAGGGCGAAAGAAAGAGTTGAAGGGTTGTTCGTCACCGAGCGGTGGTGTGAGATGTGAGATGTGTTGTGGGAATGGATCTGAGTTTGGATATGATGTTGGTTTTGGGCATTACACCAGGGTTGGTGTGATGCTGGGAATGGTAATTAAAACTTGTTTATTATATAATTTGATGCTTGCATAGGAAACTACAGCCAAATATAGGCCTCTTGATATATCCTTTGCATTCCACAAAGCACCACAAAGCAAAGCAAAGCATAGGGTGGAAAATAGCCGATACTCATTCTAATGAAAGTCATTTTTAGTTTGCAAGGTGAACTTCGGCTACTTGGAGGATTAGATGGTTTCGTGCCTACGCTCAAGCTGAAGATGGATGATGACGCTTCCGCAACGTTCTTCTAGCCGTTCGATGCCGCTGCGTGACTCTATTTGCTTCCGCCAAGTGGCGATGTAATAATAATACCCTTCTATATGTACTCTTTTATTCAAAGTTTGACTCAGAATCGATCGTAATTTGAATAATGTGATGGAATGATTTTCGGAGACTATCATGTTATACATCTATCTATTGAATTTCCCTTCGTGGAAATTTGGGGATGTCACATGATTGAGCTAAAAATCTGATCGAACCGTTCACCCATTTTTCATTAGAGCTCGAATTCAAAAACAGTAATAAGCGAGTTTCAATTGTTTGTTCCTTATTAAAAAACAATCCTCCCGCGAGACGGGGTGCGTAACTCTTGTTCCTCTTCTCAGTGAGATAAAATAAATTTTCTTCTGAGGGAAACTAACTCCTTAGATAGATAAAAATCGATGAAACGAAAATGCAGTGGGTTCGATTCATGGGCCACATGTGGGAGTGCTGGGCGTCAGCACGTTAAGGCCCGAAGGCGAAGCCTGGGCTGGTAGGAGGCCGAAGGCCATTCGCACACAAATTTCGGCCTGTTACGGCAAATCGTTTTTCTTTTTTGATTGTCAACGTAATAAGTATTATCCATGGTGCGAATTGGCTTGTAATCCAATAGTAGGACAGTCCAGTGGGACGCTACCCACCAGGGTTCAAATCCTGGTGCTCGCACCTTTTCTTGGGATTTTTCCAGGATTTACCGGCGTTGTGCATTAAGTGGTAGCGGCGTTCCGAAGTCGACGACGAGCGCTATGGTGACTTCGAGAATCCGTCGCCCCAGCCCTTCTGAGGTGCTCATAGGGGTAGGGTTTGTGCACGTGTGTTCATAGGGATGAGTGTGCGTGCGTGTGTGAGTGTCTGCGTTATACTGTGTAATTCTCAAAAAAAAAAAAAAGTATTATCCATGGTTGTTTCTAAAAAAAGAAGAAGATAGTAGCCTTCATGGGCTTCTGTTTCGCAAGAGAATGGCAGTCGCACACTCACACCAGACCCCTTAATGGGCTTCTGTTTCGCCCAGTTCGTAGTTTACATCGCCCAATTTCTTACGTCTTCAACCCGCTTCACTCCAATGGGGCCCATGGCCGTTTGTCGAGGATTCCCACAGATCACGGGCCTGAAGCCCGAAGTACCACGCGCACCAGAAGTCCAAAAGAAAAGAAACACGGAGTCCAAGGACGAGATAACCAGAGGCCGAAATTCGAAAAGCCAAAATTGCGTCTGCCGGGAGTCGAACCCGGGTCTATTGCTTGGAAGGCAATTATCCTAACCGTTGGACTACAGACGCTTTGATGGACCTGCTTTTATGTAAAACTAATATAGCAGTATATACTTCTAGCTCTCGTGCCTTTTGGTTTCCCCATCTCCACAGCTGTAAATTCAGAACTCTAGAATACAGGATAGTTCGATGCTATGCTGTCTGTAAGCAAAACTTTCTGTTGACAGGGCTCACATTTTCTACAGGCGGTCAGCTCAACAAAAAGGTACTCCATTACCGTCAGATTAACATGATCTCCGGATGATGTACTCCCTCCGTCCCTAAATAGATGTCATTCTCGCTTCCTGAAGTTAACGTTTTCAAACTGCGGCAATTATATATTAAAATATATAAATATTTATGCTAAGTAATTAGTATCATTGAAAAGATCTTTAAGTCTAGTTTTTTAATAAATTTATCCGGAGATATAAATGTTGCACGTATTTTCTACTAACCTAGTCAAAAGTTGAGAAAGTTTGGCCGTAAGACGCACCCCATAGTGACATCTAAAAAGGGACGGAGGGAGTAGTCGCCAACCTAACCCAACAATTCCCTGATCCCCTCACGGTCTTCCAGAAAACCGGAACATCTTTTACGCATTGACATTCCAAGGAAACATAGCCCTTTTTGCTTTGCAGAACGGCGCCCCCACTTCTTCAACTGCCTTGAACTTGGAGACGCCTCACAGATTGACATCACAAGAACCAATGCCACTGGTGGACAGGCCGGTGGTTGGACTTGAACATCAAGCAGATTGAGCTGCTTGTTGGACACATGTTTTCATAGCCTAGGCTCACTCCTCAGTGAATGAGCGCTGGAAAAGGCAGGTCGCCTGACGACCGGGGAACAAACTAACAGAGCTTCCTTCTCCCATCGAAAAGAAACTGGCCCTGTTCCTGTCTGAAGCAATGTTGGTGCCGTGTTTCCGGATGCACTGTCGCCCATCGTCTTGAAACTCGTAGGATCGATCATATCCTCACTGCCGGCCGGTGGGTAGGACGATCTTCTCCAACTGCCACCGCGGCTCATGTATGCTGTGAAGTCATGCTGACCGCTGGATGGAATGGAACATCTTGTCTGAAACTTCTTGAAGCAAATTGATATTAGCAAGAGTTGACCTTACTGTTGAGCCCAGAGGGCGACAGTGCCAGAGAACAAGAAAGGTAGTAGCGATCATGCTGATGCCAAGGCTAACCCCGTCTTCTTCAGCAACCAGCAATTTATTGGCCCTCGTGCTTATGGACAGCGAGGTTTCAGCATCAGCAATCGAAGCACGCCGGGATGGGGGGTGGTTTCCTGGAAAAGATTTACACACCGGGAAGAAACTTTAACTGCTGATCAGTTTTCAGGTTCAGCCATTGTTCGCAACTGAACTGAAAGTCTGAAAGTACAGTCCTTGTGTAAAGTAGTAACACATAAAGGAACGCAGTTCAGGGACCGTGGTTCTGCATCAACCATCAATATTACAGAATTTTAATAGTGTCTTCCAGGATCATTCAGAGAAATTCATTTGCCCTCTGCTTTGACTGGAGAGTACAATCTTCATAACACCCCAAAAGCTGCAGCACGCGAGCTGCACGCACAGTTACGCGTCAGGAGAGTGCGTCAGAGAAGACGGACCATAGATCCACATCTCTGGATGCAATAAGTATATCCACATGGATGGATGCAGGTAAAGAACACGGCGACTTATTGCGATCGCCAGAGCCGAGAGCTTCAGCAGCCCATGAGCGAGCTCGTCGGCAGCCACGCAGTACCTGCACTGTACCGGGTGGTAGTGGACAGGATCATAACGCGATCGGGAAAGCACAAATTGGTTTCCTCCTGCTGAATGGTTTCCATCACTCATCAGCAATGACCCACGCGGGGGGCGGCCCTCTCTCCTTTTGCGTCAGCATCAGAGATGAATATGCTCTGGGGAAAGCAGGAGAAGAGATCATCGCATCCACAGCGTAAATTTCTGTTGCTGATGCAGCCACTGCATGTTTGGTTGGATTCGTTGCTGAAAAAGACTTGCTTTTATTTGACAGAGACGAGTGATATACACATGGGGGTAGGGGACGGAGAGGACAAATCACTGGGTGATTCATTCTTTGATTCCTTCACAGTAACAAAAGATGCAAGGAACATAGTATGTGTTAGCCAGAGATGCAATGCAGGTACTGCATGCTTGTTTCTCTCCAAGGATTACACTACATTACAGGCTCCAAATGCCATGGAAAATGCTCCTCAGCCTGCTCCCGCCAAGCCTCTTCACGATCCGTTTGGCGTCCGGGACATCGGTCTCTGCAAGCTTCTCGAGATTCCTGTCACAAGAACACAAGCAAGATTTGAGAATTGCTGACTGAATTGATGAGCACATGATGATTGGCTATTGATAGGCCGGTGTGTTGACTGTACTGTACCTGACGTGCTCCGAGGACATGATCTTCCTCCGGCCGGAGCTGCTGTCCGTGAGGTGCATCACCGCCGACAGCAGGAACCGCTTCGCCGGCGTGGGCTTCTCCTCGTCGGGTCCCAGCAGCTGCAGCAACCGCGCCACGTTGCCGTCCTCCTGGACGAACCGCTTCCGGTTGCGCTGCACGGACACCAAGGCGCAGAGCGACTCCGCCGCCATCTCCCGCGCCTCGGGGGACTTGGACGCGCCGAGGACGCCCACCAGCTCCGGCATGAACCCGGCGTCGCCCATCGCCTTCTTGATCTCCTCCGACACCTGGCACAGGCGGTGCGTCGCCTTCAGGGCGCAGTGCTGCAGCGTGGTGTCGCCGTTGCGGAGGAGGGAGAGAACGCGGTCGAGGAACCCGGCGGCGAGGGAGACGGTCCGTGGAGGTGGGCGGCGACAGGCAGAGAGCGTCGATGGCACGGAGGGCTACCTCCCGCACCTTCTTCGAGGAGGAGGAGGAGGGCGGCGTCTGCTGGTTGGAGGGGGTTGAGCGCGCCGACGAGGGACTCGACGGCGCCTTCCTGGACCACGGCCTCCCTGGCTGAGCTATCCCCAGAGCCGATGGCGGCGAGGAGCTCCATCGCCTGGATTCGCGCCGCGTCGTCCGTGGCCCTCTGCGAGAGAGACACGAGCACCGGGACAGCCCCAGCGTCGGCCACCATGTACTTCCTGATCTCGTCGACGCCCGCGAGGCTCCGCAGCACCCGGCACGCCGCGCACACGAGCTCACCGCCGCTCGCTCCGTGGTCCGTGCACAGGTCGAGCAGCGCCGTGACGCCGCCGTGCGCGCGGCGACGGCCCACGCGTTGTCCGAGTTCTCGGTGAGCTTGCAGAGCACCCGCGCCGCCGTCTCCTTGGCCGCCTCGCTGCCGGCGCCCCCGCGTCGAGGACACGGACCACGGGCGCGATGGCGCCGCCGACGACCAGGTCCCCCTGTGCGCGTCGGACCCGGCGATGACCGAGACCGCCTCCAGGGCCTCCCTCCTGGACGCGGGCGTCGGGGCACTCGAGCAGCGCGACGAGGACGCCGACGCCGTCCGCGACGTCGGTCGCCACGACGCGGACGCACTTGTCGTCGTCGCGCAGCGCCTCGGCGAGCGCGGCCGCGGCCTCCCTCCGCATCTCGGCGCCGCCGACCCTGAGCCTGGCGAAGAGGTCGCGCACGTAGAACCGCACGTCGTCGCGGGTGGCCCCGGCGCCGGGGCGCGGCACTACCAGCGCCCGCGCCCGCGTCAGCGCGCCCGACGCGTACACCTCGTCCAGCCGCGCCACGTGCGCGTCGAGCGCCGAGGACAGGACGTCGAGGTCGCTGCGCAGCCGCAGCTTGCCGCCGCCGTAGTGCCGCCCCTGGCTTCGCGGCACCAGCTCCCGCGCCTCCCGGGCAGCCGCCGCGACGTCCCGCACGAGGTTCAGAAACGCGTCGCACCGGTCCTCGCCGCCGTCCTCGTCGCCCGCGGGGACGGTGATGTCGGCGAGGCCGGCGTGGAGACGGTTGAGCCGGTCCCTGATGAGCTGCCACTTGAGCGGGAACAGCGTCGCGGACAGGGAAGCAGAGACCAGCGAACTGATGGCGTCCAGCGCCTCCGCCAGGCACCGCTGCTCGTCCAGCTCCGCTCGCCGGCTCACCTCCGCCGGCGCGGATTCTTCCTCCCCTGCTTCTCCCATCCTCCGTGCCCAGAGCTCTCACAGCCTCGGCTGCATCGCTTCCCTCTTCTCCGAACAAGGCTCACATGCACCGCGATTCTTGCCGCCGGTGGAGCAAGGAGGAGAAGAGAGGTGGAAGCAGCGGCGTGGAGTGTGATAACTGTAACTGCACGGTGGTGCTGAACTGGAAGGCGACCGACCGGCCGCTTTGGCGTCTTGAAGGTAGTTAATGGAGGTGGAGGCGGGTGGGTCCAGCAGAGGGCGGCGGACCCACCGGCCGGGGCGCTGGCGCAGCACGAGCGCGCGACTGTTGATGCATGCGCTGGCTGGGCTCTCGGGGAAGGCGACGACGAGGACCCCCTTGGCCCTTGGCCTGGGGATCGGCGAGCTTTGGGGCGGAGCGGCGAGCGCGCGACGAGGGAATGGAATAGCGGCACAACGACACAAGTGACCAGACTCCAAAGCCTGCCTCAGCTCACACCTCAGCTCACTGCCTACAATACGAGTTAGGATCGCGTGACATACTAGCACGCCTAAATGCTAGGCGCACATAAAGGAGAAAGAAACGTGGAAAGAACCTCTCCGGCCGGCTTTATGCCCTGTTTGTTATTTACGGGGACCAGGGGTACTATTTTTTGTCCTCAATTATTCCCTAATTTATCCAACAACAAGACTAATGGACTAATTTTTAGTCCCCAACTAGTCCCTAGTCCATTAGCCCCTCTTGAGAGTCTAATTGGGACTAGTCCATGCTTCTTCACCGGTCGTCAACTCATTTGTGCACTTGTGCATGCACTTGCACTATCAGGGTTGTCGACTCTAGTCCCTCATTAGTCCTTTGAACTAAACATCTTTTTAAATGAGACTAAAAATTAGTCCCTAGTCCCATGAGAACCAAATGTGGCCCTTAGTGCCAAACTGTCGCCTAGAGTATTTAGCATCAAATAATCTTGTCGAGTCCGCGGTTTATCTTCTCTTGAAAGATCATTTCGATCAATATTTAAAAAAATTAAGCAAACAAAAAATCTACTTTTGAAACTTTTCAAAAACTATAGGTACTAAAAATTACAATCCATCAACAATTCCCTTTTGTTTGTTTTAAAACATAAATGTCGTCCTCCCCTGTACATACCAAGCTACTAACCATGGATGAAAGAACTAAGCGTTGTGGCCAGCCACACAATCAACCTCTAAAGAAGAATGTCACAAGACAAGATTGGGGCGGCCTTTGGGGGGGGGGTGGCCCAAATTCCCCCCGAGGGGAAGGGGCGGGCGCGCGGCATCCCTCGTCATCATTGAATCAAAGTTAGGATTAAGACTTTTTAGAATTTGCTTGTAAAAGGTATTCCTAATATAAGGAAACCTTTAGAGATTGCACATATGAGGGGCTATATAAACAAGGGAAATATAATCTTTTAGGGACAAGCAAATAAAGAAAATATTTCCCCGCTTTTGCCCCTAGCCCCCAAGCCGCCGCCTCCCCCGCCCCTGGCGCACGCCGCCCCGCCTCCCCCAAGCACGTGCACGCACCTCAAGCAGCCGCCCAAGCCGCCACCACCGCCGATCGTGTCGCCGCCACCCTCCCCGAACACGGTTGTGACATAAATCTCCATTACCTTCTTAGATTTGAAATACTGGTTGGAGACATAATTCTAGTACAATGATAGATTAGGAGTCCACATACCTTTAGACGTGGATACCTTTGATTTTCCAAATTATGATAAAAAAATTGTTGGAGTGAGTTTTTCCATCATGAAAATACGAAATTGGGAACGACAAACGGTTGGGTGCATTATAGATACAAAAGTCCATGGTGAAACGGTTCTAGGCTTTTCACCTAGAGGTACCCAAGATTTGCAGGGTTGGAAAAGGCATGACCATCATAATGCTTTGGCCTAAACATCCACTAGAACCAGTGGCGGAGCTATAGTGGGCTAGTAGGGGCCATGCCCCACCCCCTCCCCCGCCCCCAGCACGGTGATTTCATTCATGTACATAGGGATAGCTAAAAATTATTATTTCACTCTATTTTGATAATAAAAAAGGCTAAAATTCATTTGAATAAGTTAAATGCATATAGAAAATTTTATTTTATCGTATGCACAAACATATTTAACATGTTTATGAGGTGTCGTCGTATTATCCTCTACCCAGCTGCTTAGTTGTAGCTATCACTCAGAATAATGAAAACGAAATCCTGAAGACGAAATCACGGTGCAAGCTCACACCTATTTTGGAGTGTTGCACGGTAGAATGAAAGGCGCCACTCATGGCACATGGCAACGCGATCAAAATTTTTTTTAAAAAAATGCCAAGGCAATCCATCCAGGCATCTAGCAGCGCAGCCTGCAGCCAAGAGAATCTTGAAGCACTGACACTGAAGCCTCCACTCGACTACGCCTGCGCGTGCACGGGTGCATTCCTCATTCCTGTGCGCCGCATGCACTCTGCCTACGAAAGAGTCCATTTCAGCTACCCAGCCTTGTCCGCCCACTGTGTTCTACTGGCGCTTCTTCCTCCATGGCTCCATGTGAGCCCTTCTTGATTTGGCTGCACCTGCACCAGTGCCCCTCGATCCCATGGGGCAATGGGCAATGGCTGTGCTGTGCCTCACGGGAGAGGCTCGCTTTTGCCGAGACTGGTGTGGATGTGAAGGAACAAAGGGCCAAAGAAGCACACGAAAAGATGCATATATACTACTAAAAAAGAGAAAGATGCGCACTGCATGGCATGGCAATTGGCAAGGATCTCACTGGAGTCTTGTTGCCCTCATGGCAAGAAAAAGGGCACCGGCCTTCCTCTTTCTGGAGATCCGCTGAATACTTGGTCGTCGTTGGTCACGTGATGAGAGTGAGGCAAATCGGCACCGCTACCAGCAGTTTGTTACTGTGTGATATGTGATGCCCGTGGTAAAGAGATACAGTACAGAATGGAAACATGTGATTCGTATAAGCATTATTCCTTTTAGTAAAAAAAACATTATTCCATTAGGCAACACGGATGAGAACAATTTAGCATGATTTTGCCAGGCATCCTTAACTTATTAGATAACACGGGTAGGGTTCTTCTCTTGTGGCCGGATGCGATTGTGTGTGTGCCCATGCCTGCATGGGAGCTGGGGTTCAATACATGTGGCCGGAACTGTAGATGGGCTCCTGCCGCTGTATTACCAAAATCACCAATGAATTCAATGAATGTTCGTGAAATGAAGCTGCAGTGGTCACGGATGCATGGATGCTGAATCGTCTACTGTTTGGCCTCAGCACTCAGCAGGACATGAGACCATCTCCTCCATACTGCAGGAGTATCACACAAATTGTGGCTGATTATATGCCACTCATCTCCAGTAGGTAATTCTTCAGAAATTTTGGACCCATTTCCTCATACTAACTATATGCATATGGAAAAGGGCCAGATCTCTCTGACCTGGACCCATGATTGCTCTTCAAGATCATCATGGGTAGTGGCTCGCAAAGTGCTCCCAAAGTTTTGGTCCCATGGAAAGTGGTTGTGGGTGACAAAGTACATGTGCTATAGCCCATAGGATGATATAATACCAAATCAAAAGCTTCTGTTTCCCATGCACAGGAAAGGAAAAGCCAGCTCCACTTTCTTGAGAGAAGAAAAAGTTTGTAAGCCAACAGCTCTCTTTTGCTGCAATGTTTATGCATTGACTCGAATCATCGCAGCAGATTTGGCCGCTATTTGTCAAACCTAGGGCATGCTGATTCTCTAGTAGGTGCTTTGAGTGGCTCAAGGATTTTGTCATGTCCCTGCAAGAAATGTTTCTAGATGCAGAGAGTGCAGTTAATTCATTAACAGACATGATTAGAACGGACAAAATCAAACTCGGCAGTTAGTAGAATATGGTCCAGTTTGATTTTTCTGAAATGTAGGTAATTTAGATGGATCATGGCTGGTATGGCTTGTAATCCAAAGTAGAACCAAGATTTACCAAACCTCTGTACCTTGCCTTGCTTTTCCATCCAAGTGGAGTAGTTGCTTTTCGAGCTTCGAAGAGACAAACCAATGGAAACAGCTGAGTTGCTCGGGACAGTACTGTACTGTTGAAGTTTAGCAAAGCATTACTGGAAAACTAGTGGAGAGCGTTTGCTACCTACATTTAGCTAAATGAAAGCAAAATGCCACCAACCATCGAAGTGTCATCCATCCTAGCTTAGTTGTCATAAATTGTCATGGACTTCATGATGCAACCAACCATGTCACATGTTTCTTCTATCACAAACTTTTCTTTACTTGTAGTTTTTTTTTTTCTTTACTAGTAGTTGACAGGGAATGCTAACACTTTCTTGGGGTAGTATCTATTCATTGCTGTAACCCATACCGATTGTTTTTACACAAAATGTACTATACTGAATCAGGACTTAAGAAATAGAACAATCCATGATCTGGATTTAGGCTGAACCATCTTGGAACATTACAAGTTGTTTGTCATTTTGCTATCAGTACGCTATTCATAGAGATTGATGAGTTCAATCAAATCAAGTGTCTCGGAATAAAGAAGTGGTGCATTTTTAACAAGAAAAAACAAATGAACCGGTACACTCCAAACAACTCCACGGGCCACGGCTCCACATGCTCTGCATTCTCTCTGGCACCAGGCTGATTTAACAATATATTCAGTCGACAAAGACAAATCCGAATGGAAGAACAATTATAGGGGCTGATGAGATTTGATGAACAAAGCAGCTAATAAGAAGGATTACATTAAAAATGTCCTAAAAACACGGCCCCATTCAGGTGTCGTGATGCAACTGCTTTGCTGCACAAAAAACAAAGACAGACGCACATATGACAAAACTAAAGTGCAGATAGAAAAAAGGCAGGGAAAAAAAAGGACAGATGCTGAAACTTTCTGAAGAATTTCTGTGTTTGACGCAAAAAACACCTGTAAGTAGATGGATTTTTTTTTTTAGATAATGAAATTACATTCCGGCCTCTATGTATCCATGGAAACCGATACATACACAGCCAACCTTATTACAAAAACTAAAAAGAAAAGAGATAACTTAATTTAGTACACAAAATTGGTACTAAATTAAGGTCGCCAGAACACAAATCTAGCGACAAAGAAGCCCTCGCAAACATACGGAAGATTTACGAGAACCGAAGACAAAACCCTCGACCTTCACAAGGATCTCCGCGACGCCGATGGCACCACCGACGTCCATCCATGACAAGATAAGGTTTTCAGTTGGCGATCCAAATGAGACAGGAGCACCAAGACAACACTTCCATGGAAGTGAATGGCGCCCCAAGCGTCATTGTTGTCACCCACCGTAAGATGGAATTGGTTTTCACCCGGTAGCTCCAATCTGCCAAAAACATGTGAGGGATTAGGGTAGCGATCCATCTGCCGCCATGAGGTCAGCAGCCCTTTGCGATCATGTCACCAAGATCTGAACACGGGTTGCAAAAGTTGTACGACGAGCTTCCACAGATGACGAAACAGTCGTACAGTCCGATCCTGTAAGTAGATGGATGATACCTTTTCGTGTACAATCCACTGTCAAAACATCACCTACTGCAATTGTAGTTGATACGGTACCAAGTCCAGAATTTGGAAGGAGATTAACTTCCCGCTGCTACCTTTTTTTTTTTTTTGAGCAAACAGTAGGGGCCTTGCCTCTACTGAAATATATTAAAAGAAGGCTGAGAAAGGCAACCAAAAAGTTACAGATTACAAAGAAGAGATAAAGGGAAGGGATGGAGAATTCAGGTTAAAAAAAGAGGAGAAAATGCTCCAGACCGTGAACAAAAACCAGGGTACCATAGATGTGCAATCCATTGGTAACTTTCCGTAGGTACTTGGGACCAATTTCATCGTGGAGTCTCCCAAATCTGTTCCACAATTGATCGTGTTATAGGAACATGACACCCTGCTGGTGCCCCTCCTATTATGGTTCTAATTCTAATGGGCCACAGGCTTAGTTTACGAGGTGTCCAACTCAGAAATACTATATCTCAAGTTAGCTGATTCAGAGTTTCAGTCCCCGTTGGTCCAAAGAATAATTTCAGCCATCCAAGTATGCAAGATACCTCAAAGCTCCAGATTCTACAAGTACTGATACCTCCAACCTGCAGATTCTACCAGTACCTCCAACCAAAAGTACTGAAGGATCGTTCAGCTCATCCCTGAACCTGTGGCGTGGCGGGAATGGGGAATGCAAGCCGGACGAAAATGTCGTCGTTGAGCCTTCCCCCTTGAGGATTCCAGAACGACATCGCAGCAACCTGGCTGGAGCAGGGGCCTCCACATCTGTTCTGTGGCCACCGTTCGCACACGGCGTATGTTTTTTCACTTTTCACACCCCGCTGCTAGCCGAGCCACGAACGTCGAGGCGCGGCCGTCCTTGCCACTTGGCAAGCTGCCGGCGATACCTAGCTCATCCGGACATATCCAATCCCACCGTGAAATGAAATCCCAGCTCGATGCGCCTATTCAGTATTCACTAGAGGAGCTAGAGGCTATATAAACCAGCTGATCGGCAGAACCAAGTGCATGTTTTCACCATCACTGCATTCAGCAGGTACAGCCTTTCCCTCCTCCCAGCAAAGGCGGCGAGGATGTTGGAGAGCCAGGCGGTGATCGGCGACACGGACATGCGGCGGGTGATGCAGCAGGACGCGCTCCGGCTGGCCGGGAAGGCGCTGGACAACTTCGAGGCCGCTGACTGCACCGAGATCGCACGGTTCATCAAGAAGGTCTGGCAACCGTCTGTACTCTGTTCTTGTAATAACCAACACTGAACATTGCAGCAGTGTGTACTGATTCAGAACAGTTCCTGATGAGTGATGATGCGTCGCCTTTTGCACGCAGGAGTTCGATCGATCGTACGGGCCCGGATGGCAGTGCATCGTGGGCACCGACTTCGGGTCGTTCGTGACGCACCACTGCGGCTGCTTCATCTACTTCGGCATCGGCAACCTGGCCATCCTGCTGTTCAAGGGGCGGCGCGGCTCCTCGTGGTGAGACCATCGCGGAGCAGGCGCGGCTCACGGCGCTGAAAGCTGCCGTCGAGGCGTGAGTGGATGAACAATCACCCATGTGTGCAGGCCTTCAGGGTACTCGATAAGTTCTCCTAGCATGTAAGCTCGTGCTAGGTTGCCGGATGAAATTTGCCTGATTTGCAATGGGATGAGAAGTGCAGGTCTTCATCGCATAGTAAACACCGTTGTTCTCACAGCATATGTGCTGGGTGCTAGATTGACAGTGATCGCAAACAGTGGAATATTCCATACATTTTGACCCAACTATCATATTTTGAGCTCAATATAGTCCCTTATCCTACATGGCACACCACGCTGCGTTAACAATTATCAGAGCGTTGTTCATCTAAATACGTTTAAATTATCGTCTACACATGTATAAAAGCTAAATGGAGGGTCTTCATACATTTTGTGGCATCTAGTACCGAATTAAGCATTAAACACGTTGAGACGGTCAACATGATAAAAAAAACAATTTAAACTGTGCAATTCAACGATAGCTAAACGGCTAGTCGTGGCCAAATGATTATAACCATATAACCATCATAACGTGGGGATCTTTTTAGATTTTGCATTATGGTAGTTATGGGTAGTTCAAAATTCTAAAGCGACCGTCAAAAGAATCAGAAATAATCAGAGCGTTTGGTGGATTCTCGCTTTTTTTTAGAGACCGCGGAAACAAAACTGGTCCTTCAGACGAGAGCAGTGATGTATGTAGGAGTGATGTATGTAGGATTGACGGCAAGGCTGCTTCATCTTCTTCTTCCTCTCTCTGATATTTTGTTTGTTCTTCCTCCTGGGGGGGCTTGGTACGAATCATGGCGATAGAGGGGCTCGAGCCCCCCTACCCCTACCAGATTCCCCGCTGCACGAGAGATAGGAGGGGAAATCAGTAAAGACTGGTGGCCTCATATATCGTGGCGGTGGATGGTGTGACATTCCATGTAGAAGTTAAGGCCTTCTTTAGTTCCCTCCCGGAAGTTAGAAATTTTGCAACTTCGACAATCGTAGCAGACGCTTTCGCTTTGTTTGTAGTAAATATTTTTGTAATTGTGGATTAACTAAGCTCAAAAAGATCCGTCTCGTGATTTACAATAGAATTGTGTAATTTGTTATTTTTACCTACATTTACTGTTCCATTTATATGTCCAAAAATTGATATGATGGAGAGAGAGAGAGTCAAAATCTGGAATGTGGAGGGGAACTAAACAAGGCCTAAGCTAAGGACTAGATTGTGTTCAGAACATAAGAGTTTTTTTTAACAAGTCGAGAACAAAAGTTGAAGAACAATAGTCACTTGATATTAACCAAAATAGCTTTTCCACGTATGAGCTAGTTCCTTATATATTTTTGAAAAAATCTACGTAACCCCCACTAGGCTTTTATGTAATTAATTAGAATAAACTTTGTACTAAAGCACACCATATTACATGTTTAATATGTAGATCTATTCATGTGTAGTCCAACAAAATTAGATTTTTCTTTCGATTTTAGCATTTTTTGTTATTTGGTATTATTTTTCTAAGAATCAATGGAAAAAAAAAATCGCTATCACTATATCAAAACAACATTCCAAAACCATTTAGGGGCTATTTGACCAGTTTTGAAAAGTTGAAGAGCCGAAAAAACCGGTTTCATAATTTGGAGCGTGGAATAGTCTACCTTTTTTTTTTTTGAGGCGGAAACCATTCACTTTATTCAAAGAGCTTGGTTTACACAATTACAAACGCCATCCGGTGGCGACGAGAACCGCATAAAACCCGCTGTCTCTCGCTAAAATAAGACTTCTAGCTATTACATGAGCTTCAAAATTTGAGCTTCTTTTTCATGGGCGAATTCCACCGCTTCAAGTCCATTGAACGGGCCTTCAACTCTTTTTACGATCTGACCATAAACCCCCATCCCGGATCCCTTTAGGTTCTTGATAACGTTCTTGCAACTCGATGCAAGTCCGAAGGAGGACATTACCAAATCACTTGCAAGATCCATGCCTTCACGACAAGCGAGTGCTTCCGCTATTTCGGGTCAACAATTCCATCAATTATCGGGCCCGATGCACCAAGGAAAACACCCTCCTAGCTTCTTGCTATGGTCGCAACCGCCGCTCTGCGCCATTTTTGGAGAGCGCAGCATCTACATTCACCTTCATCGACCCGGCCCCCCGCGATCCATCGTCGCGCCTAGGTTGGACGCCATGACCGCTTCCTTCGTTCTCTCCGCCGCCGCTGGGATTCTTGCGCCCTCGCAATATCCGGGTTATAAATCCGTGAGTCGACAAAGGGGCTCTCGAAAGAATTTTCATGAATCGCCTTCCTTCTAGCAAACCATATCGCCCATAGTGTCACCCCCCACCCTCACCGCATCAGCATGAGTGTTGGTATTTCTAACGTCACTAACTAGTAATGACGTTTAGAAAGAATATCGATGTTGCTTCGAGATAAAACTTAAAATAAATATTCATTGCGCCTTCATAGCATATCTGAAAAAGGTTGTCATCCCTATAGTTAAACTACTAATATGCAAGGAATAAAATATTCGTACTATGCCTTGATAACTTCTTAATAAGTAAATAAACAATTATAATCGGGTATCCGCAAGCGCACGGATATGAATATACCATTGTAGCATTTTAACCGGGAGTAAGAACCGTGTTGAATTTATATTCTACCACGGGAAAGAAGTCTTCTATCATGAATTAACTATACATAGGTGCTAAACATCTTAATCATCTCTCGTATGCAAAGCTTAAGTGTTAAACTTATCAATTAATTAAACAAGGATCAAAGTTCACAATAAAGATAATGATAAAGTTCTTGATAAATAGATTCAACCAAAGTCATATCTAAGTGGGCGAAAATAGAAAGTGTCAAACAAAGGGACGATAGCAATTCATAGGCTAGCTAGCATTAGAAACTCCAATATGTAACTCTAAACTATAAGTTAGGATCTACTCAATTAGTGCAATACATCTAACAATCATTGAAGAAAGACTAATTAAATCCTTACATGAGGACGTAATCCGTGAAGACTAAGGCCGAAACTTAGAACAACCCGAATAATATCATCCGCTAGGCCTACATACGGGGGATGGATTGCAAAGGACTCAATGGTGTCATGTCACCACCACGATCTACCACACGACCCGGCACATAGGGTGCAAACGCAGTAAATAAGATCTAATCACCACGATTACATCATCTCTACCACTCACCCATGATATCAATAGATGAGCGCTATACGAATCCATGTATGAACATAACAAGATAATTCAACTATGCTAAACGTGTAATCAAAGTAAATACTAGAACAAATAATCTCGAATATAAACATGATCAAGATATTCATATTAAGAACGTGTCCGAACTTGAAGACTACTTACAATGAAGAACTTACAAGAACGAGGCCCGATCTTGAGCCGCCTCCGACGATCCGGAGCGGATTTCTCCCTTCCTACTAGTTCTAGTCTTGATTGCTACTCTTCCTAAAGCGATGTTTCTACAAATGTGGGATATGACTTGGATCTTGAAGCGTTGTTGCTGAATTGAGAACTTGATGATCTAAAAAGGGGGTTTAGGGGTCTATATATATGGGTCTTCTTATGTCCCTTCAACCGGCAGGCGATGTGGTACTAATCTTTGATTCATCTCGTGCTTCTACCGACGCCCTCGGATCAAACCGACGTTAAACAACCGGTTTAGATTGCGTCTTAGAGGCGGTGGAGGAAGGTTCCGGAGACAGGGCTTGCTTGGCGGCCAAGTAGGGCCGATCGGCCCCATTATTGGGCCGATCGGCCCAGGGGGAGTCCCCCGCTGGGTCCCGTCGTGCGTCGTGGCTTCTGGAGTCTTCTAGATGATGTTTTCTTCGGTGTCAAGTTTGGTCCACGTCGGGATTAATCCGGAGCCTTCTAGAGTCTTTCTCGGAGTTGGATTGCGTTGCGTCGCGTAGTCGTATGGCTCGCGAACTCTGCTGTTTTTCTGTTTAGTCCCTGCAATTCACAACATTACCAAAACTGATGGAAATATGTTAGTGACCCCCTATTCTAGGTTGTTTTTATTATTTATACCCCTTTCTCATGTTTAATTGATTAATAATTTTATATGATAACAAGTGTCAACAATGAGATAAACTTTCGAACACACTAGCCAGCCGAGCCCCCCCTTGGATCGGGATCTTGCAAAGACACATAGATGTTCGACGATTTCCTCCTTCTCGAGCGCCCACACACACTTTGCCATATGACACTCTAACAAAGAATGCCTCCAGAGTCGGTTGCACCACGTATAGAACAAAGACCATCGCTCGCCATTTTTCGTGATGTCGGACATCGCCAGTGAGGGAAGAGAGCACTTTGATAGTCTCCAAAGGAAAACGCTCACCTTTGGCGGGACCTTCACCGCCATAAAGATTGCCACTCTGTTTCCTCTTATTGCCGTCGAAAATAGTTTCGCCAGAGAGGATGCGTCTATGACTTAGCACCCTATACGCCGACCGAATCAGAAAGATTCCATTCTTCTCGGTGCCATGCCCAAAAGTCATGCTTTGAATTCTATAGCTCAATGGAATATTCGAATAACATCAACATCCGGAGGTGATAAAAATTGTTGCAGCTTCGACACATTCCAGGACATAGATGTATGATCGATCAACTCACTTACCAACTGGGGCGGGTTAGCGTCACTGCATGGAGTCGTCGCCGCCCGCATGCCATCCGACGGTAGCCAGCCCATAGACCAAATCGACGTGTTGTGACCTGACCCAATTCTTCTAATCAAACCCAGCTGTAACACCTCTCTTCCATCAAGAATCGAGCGCCATATCTTGGATGGAGCACTTCCAAGTGTGGCATTCAGAAATTCAACTTGAGGGAAGTAGACTGCCTTTAGAATTCTAGAACTCAAGGACGACGAGTCTTGCAAAGACTTCGCCAAGCTTGCTTTGCAAGTAGTGCTAGATTAAACATTTCGAAGTCTCTGAATCCTAGCCCGCCCATCGACTTTGGCATAACCATCTCATCCCATGCTACCCAACATGGTTTCCTTTTTCCCTCCTTGCTGCCCCACCAGAAGTTACGAACTAAACTGGTCAGGTGATTGCACAATCCCTTTGGCAGCTTGAAGCAGGACATGGAGTAAGTTGGGATAGCTTGGGCAACCGATTTAATGAGGACCTCCTTACCGGCCCCTGCTAAGCATTGCTCCATCCAGCCCTGAACCTTGCTCCACACTCTATCCTTGAGGAATTTGAAGGCCCCATTTATGGTAGCACCCACATCTGAAGGCATCCCCAAGTACTTCTCACTTATGCACTCATTGTTGACATTGAGCACTGATTTTATCTCACTTCTAACCTCTTGATGACACTTAGCAAAGTGTATTGAGGACTTTTGCTCGTTGATCTCAAGGGGCCCGAAGCTTCACAATATTTTTGCAAGACATCTTTCACCACGATCGCGTTCTCCCTATTTGCTCAAAAAAAAGCAGGTCATCATCTCGCAAAGAGTAGGTGGCTTACCATCGGTGCGTATGGGGCAACCATAATTCCACCGAGCGTTGATGACCGAACTTTGGATTTTAAAAGGCACGAAAGGCCCTCTGTTTGCTAAAAGAAACAAATAAGGGGATATTGGATCCCCTGGCGAATTCCTCTTGAAGGCTTGAAAGACTCCAAACGACTTCCATTCAACATAACTGAAAAAGACACTGTAGAGACTAACCTCATGATCAGTTGGACCCAAAGTCGGTGGAAGCCCAACTTTGTCATAATAGACTGAAGATATAGCCACTCAACACGGTCATAGGCTTTCTTCATATCTAATTTAAGAGCACAACATCTCCTGTCCACTCGGCTTCACTTCGCTTCATAAAGTGCGTGCACTCATAAGCTGTTATAATATTATCGCGATAAGCCTCCCCGGAACAAAAAGCGCATCGCTCTTCCGATATGATCTCTGGCAGCACCACCTTGAGTCTGTTAGCTGCTACCTTTGAGACAATCTTGTAGACGACGTTGCATAGACTGATCGGTCTAAACTGTCCCAACTCCTTCGGTCTTGCGATCTTTGGGATAAGCACAATTATCGTATCATTAATCACTTCCGGATCATCTTTACCACTCAAAATGCCAAGCACCGCAGCGGTGATCTCCTTCCCACACAAATCCCAATGACGCTGAAAAAAATGGGCAGGGTAGCCGTCCGGCCCCGGGGCCTTTGTTGGGAACATTTGGAATAGCGCCTCCTTCACCTCCCTCTCTGAGAAGGCTGCAATCAGGGCCTCGTTCATCTCTTGTGTGACCTTAACCGGCACACTGTCAAGAACTTCTTCCAAATTACTAATTCCTTCATTGTATAGAGATTCTTGTAAAAAAGAAGTGGTCGACTCACCCATCACACTTGCATCAGAAGTCAATTCACCATCTGGTTTCTTCAGAGCTAAAATCATATTTTTCTTTTTTCTCTGACTTGCCCGAAGATGGAAAAATTTGGTGTTTCTATCTCCAGCTACTAGCCATTGCACCCTAGATCTCTGTCTCCACATAATTTCTTCTCGATGGTGCGCAGCTCATTTATTTTTTCTACTAGTTTGAGCTCGGCATGGGACCGGTCCCGTCCGCCGAAGGTCCCGCATCCTCTCTAAATCATTTTTCGCTTTTTAGCTCCCTCACTACGTGGCCAAAACTTCGTCTTTCCCAGCTACTCAACTGGTTGGAGACACCCGCCAGTTTCTGACGAAGGCCGGCCATTGAAACCGCCTCTGGGTTCTCTTTCCAAGCTTCTGAAAGTGACGATGAAAAATTTTCATGCTCTTCCCACATCACTTCGAACCTGAATCGTCTAGGACCAAACCTCCTTTCTATCATTGGGCCGCCATTGCAACAATATTGGCCCATGGTCCGACGCCGTAGTCGCTAGATTACGAACACCGATGAATTAAAACGGGAAATCCGGTCACACAAGCTAAAAGCACGGTCGAAAGCCGCACCCGACGGTAAGTACCTCCACCGACTTTCTTCTCAAAGGTCCGGGGACGCCCGAATAACCTATATCAAGGAAACCACAAACATCTCGCCACCTCACGGAAGGCCGCAATGTGTCGCACTTCTTTCCCGCACACCCGCATGTTCCGACCGGTGTAAAACTTCATTGAAATCGCCAATGCATACCCATGGAAGAGATGACGTTGACTTGATGAACTTGATAAGATCCCAAGTCTTGTGTCTCTCTGCCACCTGAGCCTCACCGTACACACAAGTAAACCTCCAAGGGCTGTCACCCCCCTCTGAAATGATGGCATCAATGTGATACTGTGAGTACGGTAATAAAGATACACTTGTATTATTATTCCAGAAAATTCCCAAACCCCCGCTACGGCCATTACTCAAGCTAACAAAGAAAAGAATTATCATAGCCTAGCGTCTTCTTTAGCCCCTCAACACGGGTCTTATGCACCCGAGTCTCAAGAATACATAAAATAGTAGGGAAAAACTTCTTCGCGAACTCGCGAAAGCTTTAACTTGTCGTGGCATTACCAATGCCCCGACGTTCCACCAAGCAACTCATTGGGCTGGCGGTCCTCCTCGAGGGAGTCCGCCTTTGTAGTAGACTTGTTATCATCGAAGAGCTGCCCTCTGTTTGCTCTCTTTTTTTTTCCTCGGTGACAGGTACACAGGAGGTGGAGGTAGAATACCCCTGCTACCAGATGCACCGACTGTTGCATCGTCTGCCTCCTTCTGCACTTGGGCTGGTTTGATCGGGCTAGTAGCAGAATCCTCCAGGTCACGATCCTTCTCGCTCCCCAACCCTCCCTCCGAGGGGCGCTTTCTTGAACCTGAGTCGCTCTTCTCCGGGTTCACCTTCTCTTTCTGCCTCCAAGCCGAGGTTCTTCCTCTCCCCCTCACCGGGGTCCTCCCCCCACGACCCGGCTTCGAGCCATCCTGCTGATTGTCACGGTCATTGTACAAGCCTGGGTTACGAGGTCGAGGTGTCCCCGGCCTCCAAGTATCCCAGCTTGCCACCATCCATTCTCCAAACTGCAGCTCTTCTGCCGAATGTTCTCCAGTGCCGCACTCAAGATGAGTGTGGCCCATCAGACCACAGAAACCGCAGTAACGTGGGATCTTCTCATACTTTACTTGAAGAAATAATTTCTCTTTTCCATCCGGGACCAGCGTCACCACCCTGACAAGAGCCCTCCCAGAAGGAAGAAGGACCCTAGCCCGATGGAAATCCCCACTTCTAGTTGTGACCGCCCTCGCTTCTACCTCGATCACCTCACCAACCTTTGCCGCCAGCAGCTTCAGGATCGCCATTGTACGATACAGGTGAGGAACCTTGTGAATCTGGATCCAGGCTATTACCTTGCTCGGGATGACCTTAGGCACTTGGGTTGATCCATCAAACTCCTCAAGCATGAGCGCATGGCCTCGAAACAACCACGGCCCCTCCTCCATGATTTTCTTCCAATCACCCAGACATGCAGCCTGGATAACGAACAAGTTATCTTCCATCGAACGGAACGTCACCTCTTTCGCTGGATTCCATGCGTATTTCATCGTCGTGTCAAGTAGTAGTCAATTTTTTTCGACGTCAAAAGCCGCCGCCGCCATCCACTTCACCGCCGGGGCCCCCCCGTACCTCCGGTTCCAGTACAACACCGTCCTTCTCCGCTTCACTGAGGTGAAGCTTCTGCAACAGATCATCGACGTTGACGTCCTCCTTCCTCCCCTCCATCTTGGACGACTCCGCCGCCATGGACTCTCGAAACCCTAGATCAGCACAGACTGCGCCAAGGCCGGGTAGCCGGGCAAGGCCGGCCCCTTAATCAGCCCGAGCGCGCTGCGTCGATGCGGGTTTCAAGAGATCAGCCAACACAACACCTTCTTTCACCCTCGCCGGAGATCGCCGGAGAGGTCGCCAAACCCTAGGTCGGGAGCCCTAGGTCGGGAGCAGGGCCATGATTGCTGGCAAGTGGGAATAGTCTACCTTGAGTGGGTTAGGTAGACTTCTTGCATCTTTTCCACAAACACTATTTGGCGCACGCGCGCCACTTGAGATAGCGGCGCACGCGACGGAGCAGGGAGAGAAGAGGCGCGGGAAGCGTGCAGGGGCTGACATCCTATCGGGAGCTACGACACGATACGATCTCACGTTCCTCCACTCCTTTCAGGATTTTCGCACACATCGTTGTCACGTTGTAAACCTTTTTTTTTTAGTAACACGTTGTAAACCGTTTATAAGCTGTCGAAAACCCAAATAGTCTATCTTGCAAGTACACTCGTCGAAAGAAGAGAGCACAGTTAGGTGTAATCAAGACAGCACCTCCTACAGTATGCTGCCTCGATGTCTTCTGCCGTCTGAATCATGTTTATGAAATGGAGCAGTCTGTTCACGTGGCGCATGACAGCGAGCGTACCTGATCTTCTGCCGGTTTGTAATTGCTGCAAACGATCTGATATCAGAGCTTGCAGCCTGCCACAACTGACAAGCCGTGCCGGTGAGACCGCTACAGTAGACACCAAACGTGATTTGCCACCACAGCATTGCATTGTGCAAGGTGATTACGTAACCAAAAGTTAACCCGGCAGGCAGTGAAAAAAAAAAAAAGCAGGAAATCTCGGTGTGTACTGCATGCAATGTCTGGATCTAGATGATATTCTTTCAGTTCAGTCGGTGTGTACTGGAGCAGCATCAAATCAGCATTGCATTGTTCCTGTGCTGCGAACTGATTCGGCGAACCAACAACAGCTTTAACCACAACCCCAGCCAACCACCAAATGGGCTCCGATACGACCACTGTGACACGATCTATCTAGGAATCCAGATCCAAGCGGCATCGCCAGGATGGGGGGAGATGGAAGAAGATGCCACCCTCCCAAGTCCCAACTTGCCATTCTTGCAATGCATACCAACTCACAGAGACCACCAGAACAAATGAACAAATCATTCGCGAACCACATTAGGTTATGATATGATGCTCTCGAGATGAACTTAAGAGGCAGGACCGCAAGAGATTAGATAACATCACCAAAAAAGTATATATATAGCAGTAAGATTTTAAGTTATCATCATGGTTCATGGACGTACCAACCAAATCGAGCTGTTTCTCTCAGTAATAAAGGGGAAGAAAAAAGCAAGCAAAGCTTCTCGCTCCGTATCTCTCTCATCATCATAAATTCGTAGTCCTATATGTACATTGCATCAAAACCGTCTAGTAGATAATAAAGCAACTCAAGAACTCCAATTCCCCACACGCCTAATCACTACGCAGCGTTTTTTTTTTTCTTCCAAGTAGCAAGGATTCTTACTTAATCCGCGAGGAAAGGGGGAAAAAATGGAGGCGACACGATACGATACGCAGGCCATCCGTCACCCACCGCCGGCCTCACCGGCATCGGGAGATGTCGATCTCGATGAGGCTGTCCTCCTCCAGCTCGATCTCGATCATGCCGTCGTCCGCGTCGCCGCCGCCTCGGCCGCCGCCGTCATCGCTGCCGGTGCCGCTGTCCGAGTCGGAGTCGGAGTCGTCGAGGTCCGAGTCGGAGTCCCACGGCAGGCCCATCTCCTCTGGTAGCCCCCACTCGGCCTCGAACTCCTCGTGGATCACCTCCAGCGCGCGCCCTTTGGCCGCCCACGACGCGAACTCCGGGAACACGCTCCCGCGCTCCGGCTCCGGCTCCGGCGGCGGCGGTGGTGGCGAAGGAGGGGAAGGTGGAGTCGGCGGGCACTCGACCTCCTGCTCCTGCTCCTGCTGCTTGTCCTCAGTTGGCAGCGGGGAAGGAGGAGGTACGGCGAGAGCGGAAGGCGGCGGCGGCGCCGCGGAGCCGAGGCGGAGGAGGGAGAGGAGCAGGAGCAGGGAGGAGAGGGAGGCCGGGGAGAGCACGAGTAGCAGCACCGGCCGGGGCAGGTAGAGCACGGCGAGGAGCGACGCGGCGGCGGCCGCGGCGAGGAGCGGGTGGTGGTGGCGGGGCTGCTGCTGCTGCCGCCTCTGGTCGCCGGTGGGTAGGTCTTGCGCGGCCGGCGACGGCGGGGTGTGGGACGGAGTGGTGGCCATTTATGGCGGGAGGGAGGGAGTGGGGCGGTTAAAGCGCGGCGGTTTTTTATATACGGAGGGGAAGCGGACAAGCAGAGGAGATTTTGCCTGCCGCAGAGCTCCGTCCGGCACGGTTTGGCAGCAGCCAGCCAGCCAGCAGAGACAAGGTGCTTGCTGTTGCTGGTGGCGTCGATCAAGACGAACGAACGGAACGGAACGGACGCTATGGGCTAGGGGGGTTTCTGCTTCGCAATCGCTTGTACGGACGGCAGTGCACAAAAGGACTAGTCGTCCGTCTTGTGTTAAAAACATGGCGACTTTTAAGTGCTACCGTGTGCTTGACTCGTCACGACCAGGCTAATTCGTGCTCGAGGTGTTTCTTGGGTCATTTCCATTTCAATTTTTTTTTTTTCCTATTCTTCTAACAGCTGATTTTCGGGCTGTAAGTCTTATGGGTGCTAGGGTGGATAAGGAGCTTGATTTGAGGCCGGACTAAAAGTCCCTCAACCAAACAAATTTTTTGTTTTGTTGCTTTGGACTATCCAAGTAATGGATTCTAAATCCGGCGCAATTGGCATCTCCATATGTCGTCGTTTTTTGTGTCTCTAGGATATGTTTTCCGCCGTCCCTTTCTTCATGTTCTATGGCTTTGTTACTCACTTTTTGGCTTGAGTTATGTTAGAGGCATTTTTTGATGTAGTTTAATGGTTCTTTCCGTTATTTTGATTATACGTTTTACCTATTATTAACTGATGTTGAGCATGTTATTTGGTTTGGACATTGACATATTTGTTGATGCATGCATCTACCAAGATTTTGTTTCTTCGAGTTGTAATAATATTGTGATTGGTCAAAAACTTACAAAGGAATACATAAATCTGTCAAATGAAATATAGATGGTCCTTTTTTTTCAAGGCTTGCTTATGCATTCGAGTAACATATTACACAGAAACGTTTTTCTTACAGGTTTCATGGGTTTTCTTGAATTTTCGATATTTAGACTGGCCACCGTGTAGTTGAGGCTGAAAAACGTAGTAGTAGTAGTACGCCACATCCTCCGATGCCAAGAGCGTGATTTTACACAGTGTGTCATAACCAACATCATTGCCAAAAGAACATGTATTTTTATTTGATCAAGCATCGAGGCATCTACTTGACTCGGTGTCTGCTCTTTTAACTCAGCATCGCTCCCTACAACAGGATGAGCCGATGCTACCCTCTCTCCTTCATAACTCAACACCAATTTTGCCCACATTTTGGCTAGTCTTATAACTAGAGATGACGAAAATCATTTCAGAGGATGGACATTTGCGACAAAAGTGTATTTGTGTGCCAAAACACAGAACTAAAGTGAGAGAAGTATTCCCATGTTAATCTACGCTCTCATGGCGTTTCCTCCGGCCTCAGAGCCAACAAGACCCGTGCCGGTCAAAGCGATGATGGCCGCCTCGCACGGGAACCGCAGCAAACTGCGCACCGGGGCAGCAGCGGCAGGTGGCGCTGGGCTTCGATCAGAGGAAATCATCGCATCGCCGGTCGCGTGGACGAAGGAAGCGACAGGACGGGGACGGATCGGAACAAGCCGGGGGCGACGGGCGTGGACACCGAGAGCGAGACGTAAGGAGGAGTACTGCGTTTTGGCGGGCGAGCAAAAGCGGCGGCAACCTCTGCTGCCTGCGCTGCCAATTGCCGGAGCGGCGCCGAGACCCGAGAAAGCTGGCGAGCCAAAGCGGCCAGCCACTTTACCTCTGCCTCGGCCTTCCCTCCTCCGTTTCCATCACTGGGCGCAGTCGCATGGACGGTCGTTGGCAGAACGCATCGTGCCGTCTGGCACCCGAGTGTAGTGGGCAGGCAACCTTTTTCTTTCGTTTCGGGGCCGCAACGCAGGCTGCCGTGCGCCCAGCTGCAGGAAGCAGGATCGCTTGCACTCCAAGGCTTTGACAGGAGGGACGCCGGGCCGGCCGAGACGGGACGGGACGGCCTAGAACAGAGTCATGTGTTGGGTTCACTTGTGCTGGGGTCCGTTCCCAACTGTCCTGCACCACATTACTTCTCCTCTCCAAGCTATGCCACCTTTTTTTCGGTTCTCGAATCTCAAATCTCTCGAACGGAGTTACGGAGCTGCCGGCCTGCCGCCGTACGGGAGCCGGCCGGGAATGGATTGCAGAGTTTTGAGGTTGGGAGGCTCGTAGAAAACGCGAGTGAGTTCGAGGCATCCCACGTTGTACACCATCGATCGTCCGCCCCACACCCTGTGTCCTAGGTTTCTGTTGCGTAGACTCCAGCCCGAGGCCAAACTTGCTGCGCGCCCGTGCTACGATACGATTACGACGTCGTAGCGGTGGCCCGAATCTGAGCGAATGTCTCGGTTCCATGAACTGAAGTTGTACTCCGTAGTCGCAGTCGCAAGGCAACCGCATCATCGTGCAGTGCACAGCTTGTTGCCTTTTAACCGCATCGTGACGTGGCCGGTGATTGGGATCCAAACAAGCTGAAGCTATCGTGTGAACTGCACGATGATGTGGTGATTGCGATCCAAACAAGCTGAAGCCATCGTGTGTACTGCACGATGATGTTACTAGATCACTTGTCTAGGCGTACAAACTCATTATCAGCCAACATTAATTAATTTCCAGCGATTTTGGCCTCAGTAGTGTGGACATTGGACACTCGACAATGTGTACTCATACGCTACTGCAGTCCTGGCAGTATGGACATACGTATGTGTATGTGCTGGTACCGAATTTCTTTACTTCTGCAGCGACCACACACACACACAACTGCCCCGTGAGAAAAACGTGACCAATTTTTCTTTTAAAAAAGATGGAATGTAACAAACATGAGTACGGAGTATCTTTTCACAGTTGTGAAATGATATGATCTTCAAAGCGCAATCGCTCACACTTTTTTGGCTTTTTGCATCCATGGATCCACGAATCTGGCGAATTTTTTAAGGCGAAAAATCCGCGGGCACGGTGGAACACCAAAGATACGCAAACGCCGTAGGACGTCCTGTACCTAGAGATTGCGAGCTGTCTCGTCGATGATGATGCCGGGGCAAAGGGACAGACAGGATCTTCCGTCCACACGTGAACAGAGGTTGCGGTGCGCCCGGTCAAAAAGGTGCCAAGGCTCGGCTCGCGAGCACAGCCAAGCAGCCAACCGAAGAGTACTGCTGCCATTCACTGTAACTGAAGGTATGGTGACACCAAAGCTCCACTTTAATTCAGTACCAAGTTAACTGACGGCAAAGAGCTAAGCGAGCCGTAACCCGTACCTACGAGCAGTATTAACTCGCTGATCCATCAAAGTTTCAGTTTTCACGGCAGGACATTGCAAACTTCTGGTATTCAGTAAGGGCACGTTCAGAAGGATACGGGCTCAGCCTCAAGATTTTGTGGGGTTTATTTATTATTTGTGCTTCAGAGAGGCAAGGGCAGATTCTGAAAAGATGGCAAATGGATAGATGAATCTGGTGGTTCAACTGAGCGTTATAACCGTGAAACATGTGTGGACGTTTGTTCCATCAGCATTCTGCATTACACAGATACGGAGTATAATCAGCATCAGCAGGGGATAGTATAATCCGCAAAAATGAATTGAGCACGCCTCCAGAAGAAGGGATCCGGGACCGCGAGCAGGCGTTGGACCGAACCGACGCCGGCTGATCTGCCGCCTCGCTGTTGGCTTACTTTTTGGAGGCGTGCCAGCCAGCGCGCGCCCCACCCCCAGCAGCGAGCGTGGCCGGTGGCGGTGGCCCGGTCCGGCCGGCGGGACAATAATTCAGCAACCACAGTTCGATCCGGCGACCGGCAGACGCCGACCCTGCTACTGCTGAGAACTGCTAGGCCCCCACGAGTCCAAGACACTTGCTGCGCGCCGCACGACCGGAGCCGCGGTGCCGGCGCGCGGCTGCCGGTGGTGCACTGGTGTGGTGTGGACCGTGTGGTGCTGGTGCCACTCTACGGCTGTCAGGCACAAACAGGAGGCTGGCACAGCAACTTCGCTGTCAGGCCTAACCGCATGGGACAGACGGACGCGGACCAGGCCCACGCGGGGAAGGAAGCTGCCTTGCTCCTGCATAGCTCCTGCATGCTGTAGGCTTGTAGCACGGGGCGGCGGCCATTGCCGGTGCGGCGCGGCCGGCCACACTGGTACTGGCAGTAAAAGCGTCGTGCTCCACACTTGGGTCCGGACCGCTCAATACTTGGAGCTCAAATGATTGATTGCACGAACTGCTGGTCGAATGCAACAGCCCATTAATTTGGAGTTAGGACCTGATTGGTTGGGTACCAAATTTTGCCCAACCAAAACCATATCATGCCAAAATTAAAGTGATCAATTGGTTCATTGCCAAAAAATTGACACACCATTATTTTTGACTAAACTTTTGGTAAGACTCTAGAATGTTCTTATAAACTAAACAAAAAAAAAAAATTGGCAAGCTTTAATTTGGTAGCCAACCAAATGATCACTTAAGTTTTTTGCCCTAACTTTGGTAACTTAATTTGACAAGCCACAATTTTGGCTTGCCATAAATTTGATTGGGCAAAAATTGGTACCCAACCAATCAGCCCATTAGGCTTACTCGTTATTCACTAGCACAATATCACAGTGAAGTTGCATAGTTATTAATGATTACGAGAGTCTGTCCATGGAGATACGGTGAGTAGTACTGAACTAGTGTCTGGCGCGCCCATGCTTGTGCGTGGATTGGCCCAGGTGATATTTGGATAACCTTGTGGCAGATTGTAGGTGTAAAAGGCCATCATATAGAGGCGGTACGTGCCATAGTTGATAGAGTACCGTGTTTGGACCGAAATTAAAACTTGTTGAAATTACATGCCTATATATTACGGATGGAACCGAAATTGCGGATTGTAGCTAGAAGAGCTTGGCTTACATAAAAACAGACATGATATTAGGCGTTCATTACATGCGGGTAGTCGACAACGAGAGACAAGCGGCGATGGTACTAAGTAGGCAATGCAGGGTGCATAAGCTTCGGAGGAAGTGCAGGTGGATGTAGGTAGCTCCAACGGCCGGTTCGGTGGACCCGATCTTTGTAGTCGGGCCCGTAAATTGGTAAAGAAGTTAGTCGGTCTTGACATAGTTATAGGTCATAGTATGGATGTTGTATAGAGTTGTCCACTTAACGTAATCACGGCGCCGGTGGTTGCCCTCCGAATCCCAGTTTGCTACACTGTGTCGGAGTTTGCTTTGCCTCCCTAGCAATGTGTTCCCAAGCTCGATTAGCCATATTAGTTTTTTTTTTTATCAAACAGCCATATCAGTTTTGTGGGGAAAAAAATGCGACTGGCGTGCGTGTCTATGAACCTTGGAGCAATCGTGTAATAGGCCATGCATGGAAAAGGATGGTGTAGCAACTAGCAAGGCATTAGGAAAGGGTGCGGAACTCTGTACACACACATTCCATTCGGATTCTTGGAACGCTACATGGAATGGGCACAGGGCAATCATACCGACTATAGAAACCGCCGCGCAACATCATCACAAGTCACAACATTGAAAGAGCAAACAAGGAATTCAATAGGAAAGAGGACATAATAGCATGAAAGTCGGGTTCTTAGGCGCAATGAATGGTGTGCGAGGAATGAAATGTAGCCTACAACGGTTAAACCATGAACCTTAGAAGGCCACGACCACCTCGCGTGTTCTTACACCATCAAGAATCTTACCGAGGTGCAAGTCAGCGTAGCGGCGGTGGTCGTTTCGAAAAGCCAAAGGTGTTCTAGCGGTATACGGCCTAGCACACATGCACGAGGCCAGGTTGAGGGCCATCCGGCCATGATGCGTTAGTTTCCGATGCGGAGGATACCACGCCACCCAAAAACAAAGCGTAAGTCTTCTCTGATCGGACATGTTAGGGAGCCACCCAACCAAAAGTTTGGGTCCCGGTCGGCGGCCCTCGTACATGAACATCAATTATATTGTAACCATGAAATTAGGAACGGGGTGGTGAACGAAATGTGCTACCGTCATTGGCCGGTATGTATTCTTTTTGAATTGAAACAAGAATTTATTGAGGACAATGGCGGTAAAAGTGAAAGGGCACACTCTAGCTTTTAAGCTCGCTATATAATGAAGCGGGTACACCACGGGTGGTTCCTAATTTCTCGTTGTTGTGTACATAATTCGAACAAGTACCATAAGCGGGGGTTAACCAATTATTTTGAATCAATTAAAGTATAGCGAGATGACTTACGTTTCCCCGATTTCCTTGTTCGAATCTGAATCAATAAGCATAATAAACTTGCGGTTCAAGAGGTTGTATGCCAATGGTGTGTAATTGGTAGTGTCGGATATAGTGAAGATTTTCAAATAATATCGATGGTTTCCGTGCAACGAGATGAAACATAAATGCAAAGACGATAGATAAACAAAATCTCCGGAGGTAAGCGCTCTACCTTATCTAGGTGTCGGCCGCACTCGAGAATGCTCGAGAGTGGCGTTCACCATCGAGCCTTCATCCTCGACATGCGCAATCTTTGGAAAGAGGCGTAGAGAAGACGCCAAGGATTAGCACATCATTGTTGGAGTGATAAATATATACTGGTGTATTTGTTGATCCGCTTAAAGATCTCGCTGAAAACAAAAAGTATGATCATGTGACCGTAAGTATACCCGGATCCTGGAGTGTGCGCGAAAACATCCGTGGTTTCGAGATCATTTGGCATGATAAGCTTACGGCGAGAGGGAGGAGTCTTCCCGCCCTTGGATCGACCACACGCACATAGCGGCCAGCTTAGTTACGAGATGAAAGGTTAGGCTCAATGAGTTGCGGGCATAGTAGATATAGTACCCTCTTCTACGTTTGTTTGATCCCCGGTGTTTCAAGAGAATCAACATTTGGTGGTGGAGCCCGCAACAAATAAGAGTTATGAGATTCCGGATGTAGAGCATGAAAGAGTCATTATAGGCGGGAGAGGCATGAGAAAGAAACCTTAGAAAGGTCCGGTGTGCGTGGTGAATTCCACCATGTATGGAGCATCAACGACCACAATAAGATGACTTTGCGTTGGAGACCCCGAACCCGCCAAGGACGTAGATACCACCTTCCTCTATCTCGTGGGCTTTTGACTTCAACCTCAGGTTCAGGAATCTCGGATAGAGGTCGTTCCCCTATAGCAAACAAATGAATAATCATCGGTATATAGTTAACCAAACAAGTTTAATGGAGCATGCGGCAATGGTCGGAGTTCGGGATTAGAAATCACATCCCAAAGTGGACTATGCATTGAAATAATTAGAAAGGAATGAAGACATACATGCTCATCAACAAGGACAAGGTCAACATGTTGTATCGGTCCGTCATCACTCCTCCCGCGGTATTCCCACTTGCGGCGGACACGACGCAAAATCACAAAGACGCCCACCACCGGGCGTAGCGAGGGAAGCACCGAAAAAGCCATCGTTCCTAGCTAGCTCGCATGTAATGACGCCGTCGAGAAACTATATTGATAAGCAAAGAAAACCGGAAGCTTAGTGAACAATGGTTAGGAACATTTGTAGACTGGGACAACGCCGTTATTCATTAGAGTATGTAAAGATCCATGGTAGAAAGAACTCAGCCGCAGAGCACACACAAAAAAAGGGAAAATAGATAGGAAAAAGAAAGGGCTCAACATCACTATGGATGCAAAGTAGGTGAATTATTTACGAGATCGCAACATACAATCTGTATACGAGAATCGTTTGTATAGGAATTCAAAAGCCTCCGTGATCGACCGAATCAGAACTCTTCATACAACACTCGGTCTTTAAATAGGATCACCGTCATTCCCACGTACCATTCATTTTTTTAATAGAGTCACCGTCTCATTCCACACAAGGTAAAGCAATCAACACAAGGGGAACTCTAAAGAACAAGATTTAGCCACCTCTTTCATAAGGCATCCGACTGTAGCACAAGGTCCTCATGTTCTTGTGCTAATTTATTGAATTAGGAAAGGAGATACTTTCATCATTGCAATTACACCGCATTCTTCAGCAGCAATCGCAAAGTAGTAGGCTATGGCGGTGGCTAAACGTTCGGAGGCTCATTTATTTCATTGTTGCATTTCCGGCAGACATTGAGGGTGTTTGGATTGCGGGTGACTAAAATTAGTCGCCTTGACTAAATTAGTCGATAAACGTTGGTGCCGCGGGCTTTTGTATTTTTTAGTCACACTTTTTACTCACCCCTGTTTGGGGTTTTGGTGCACAATCAAAATAGTGTCCGAGCCATTACCCGACACTCCCAAACTCCTCGGCTCAAACCTAAATTTGCGACCATTCAATTCAAGCACAAATATTCCAATCAAAACTTCAAAGCTTATCTGAACCTTATGTAGGGTGGCAACATATTTGCAATCACCTTAATCAGGCCCAACTACCAACAATCCAACATCTATAGGTAGCAAGTTACTAATCTCTCGCTATGGATTTAGCGGAAGATAAAAAACCTATGTACTCAAATACGAGCGGTCAAAGAGAACACATCTCGAGACATTACATCCATATATCACGAGAGGCTAGAGGGAGAGGAATTGAGGAAGGCGGTCAGTAACGCCCCAACTTCTTCATGTACCTAGTTTTTACGTCTTTCGTAATCACAACAACCTTAACAAATGAGGGCATGAGCAAGTTCATCCCTCGGTAGCACATCACCAATCAAAAGAAATGCTTCGGTGCTTTGGCAAGTTAATCACTAACGATTGAATGCTCCCGATCTCTTTCGCAAAAATAAAATAAAATAAAATAAAATAAAAATGCTCCGGATCAAATAATTCTCGCCAAGAGGTAACAAAACCATATAGATGGAGTGATGGTACTTGTCCAACTAATTCCCCTCCCCCTTCTTCCAAACCGAAAGTAACGCTAGTCTACGTAAAGAATACTAAAAGTTTCAAAGATCCGCCAAAAAGTAGTTTTCTCGTGGCTACGTATCATGGCAATTTGTTACAACATCACCGATCAAGGATTCGATTGTAAATGAAATCTATGGATGAAACAAAACCAGTCTAGAATTAACGTAACTCGATGTTTCAAATGCACACCTCTTGTCCTTAGCCAAAACAATCGTACCGGACTCAAACTGTGTTATATTTCAAATGCATTTTTGTTTTTCTATGGCTTCAAACTTTTCGGGCGTCTTTGTAGGTACTTGGCGAGCATAGCGAAGCCGTTTTTATGGGCCCTGTGGTTCACAAAGCTCCAGCAAGAAGTTGCCGAATGATCCAAATTCATTAACCACCTACGTATGCATTTCAAAAGTTTTAACATATGGAATGCTGAATTTATGAAACATATGGTACTACCGTTCTACATCTACATATAAGATGTTTGATCAAACCACTCGTGAACTTCAAATCATGTATAGAAGAAGCCCATGTATCACATTATCCGTTTCTCGAGGGGTACATGATGTGGCCCATGTATGAAACGAGGTCTCGCCTCTTGGGATTTGTTTGCTTATTATTATGGGACGAAAAATGGCTGTTTTAGTGTTTGTGCTAGCCAGCCTTATCATTGTGTTGCAAAAAGCTTAAAAAGTAAGCTACGTGTGATCTCACAATTATCTTTTATATGCATTGAACAAATGCTCAAAATTTCTAATGTGGCCAAATTTACAAACTATTTCCACTTTTATTGTTAAATGCCAAATAGGTAAAAAGCAAAATATTAGCATTGGGCCTTATCACAAGAGCGATAAGAAGAATAACACATTGTGTCCTCGTCCATCGAGAGATAAACTCAACAAAAAAGATTCGATGCAAATGCAAATAATCGAGTAAAAGAATACAAGACTATCGTACATTCTGCATTTGCTTGGCATTTGTTACAACCGCGCCGAATCTTTGGCTCGATGTAAGCATGATTCCATTTGATCTCAATAAGTTTATCTTCTTTTTTCGCAATTCGGATACCAATGCAAAGTTGAAGCCATAAAAATCTCCCTGGTACAAAGATTGAATCTATCGGTGAACATCGTAACATCCTCTTCTATGAACAGAGTTTCAGTTTTGAGCAAAGACACCCGAATTGCTCCCTCTTGCTCAAGATACAAGGCCGGGTGAGTTCACCTAAGGCTTGCGAAAGTGTGAGCATCTCGAATAGCATTGGGTCATCATGAACGGAACTCCCCATTCTTCATCACGGAATGCGACATAGAGGGGCTCAAGAAATGGAGGTTACCATACCATACCACCAAAAACATGATATTAGTTGATAACAAATGATTCTATACTTTCACAAACCGAGAAGTCAAGCACAAAATCAAGCACAAAACCGCTTTTAACCCTAACCCTAACCCTAACCTAACCCTAACCTAGGGAAAATCGTGAGGGTTACCCGCGAGAAGCGATGACGGAAGGAGCCATGGAGACAAAGAGAGGGCTGGGGCGGGGGCGGCACCGCCAGACGCTACGGCCGCCCTATCGCGCCCCGCCCGCGCCGATCCGCTGCCCAGCCGCCCGGCGCCCGGCGCCGACCCGCGAGGAGGAAGCGAACCGGGGGCGGAGGAGGGGTGGGGGCGGGAGCGGCGGAGGCGCCGGCGCGGGCCGCGGCCTCCGGCCGACGCCGGCCGACCGGAGAGCTTCGCTTCGACGAGGCGGGGAGAAACGAGGTTCGAAAAAGGTTTTTTTTTTTTTTTTTTTTACCGTGAGGGAGCGTATATATACCGGGCCGCTACAAGACCGAGACATCCAACCGTCGGGCCGAGATCGAACGATCAAAAATAATTTTGTTACCGCGGACGCCAGGGCGGGCGATTTACTCCACACACAATATTACCTTTAAATGTTTTGAGCCATTAACAGTACAAGATCGCCGTACGCTAACGACAGCAAAGGTTGTACTAGATTGTTTTAGTGGCTGGAAATTGGCCCATACTGTAGTGTGGATGGGTGGCTGCGCCAAAACCTACTTTTATCAGTGGACGTGAACTGTGAACACTGAACACATCCGGATGTGAACACTGAACTGTGAACACTGAACACTTCCGGATGTGCTTGCAAGTTGAAATAAAACAGAGGAAATAGCTGTACTCTGGACCTGTGATATGGTGCGCCAAGAGTTGTGCAAAACAGTTTTTTTTTTACAAAAAAAGGACTTGTGAAAACAGAGCAAAAACAAATACAGTAGGTCCTGCTGTCGCTTGTTCAGCCTTTCACACAGAAACATCCATAGTCTGCGCAATAGAAACAGAGACCAATCTGTTCAGACTTTTCGATTTATTCAGAAGTCGTAGCGCCATCCATAGTCAAGAATAAAGACACTTGGATTTATTCTGAACTATTTCAGAACTGGTAGCATCATCCATAGTCAAGACACTTGTAGATTTATTATTCAGCATCGACTTATTCAGAACTGGTAGCACCATCCATAGTGAAGACAATTGGTTTGTTCAGCATCGATGTAGCCATGAATTTCTTCTCGTGCACACTGGCATACAGAGATCAGACACTTCCAGGCCACAGAATACAAATAAAGAGGAGACATCTCTTGGACGCTAAAATAAGTTACAAGATGATAGATACACAAAAAGTTCAGAGAAGACATCTCGCGTGTGTTCTTCAATCACAGTATTGAAGAACTACGACCATATATAACTCTATATATATATAATAACTTAACACTACTAATGACGCATACGAGTATACTATTCTCACTACCTAAGTGTCTCTACGACGTGTGCTACAAAAAGCACTAAACTTGTAACCTGAAAACTACGTAGATACACGCGCGAACAAACTGAAAACCTTTGATGTGATCTAGGAGTATTTACATCTAAGCCTCGGAAAGCATGCTCTCGAATGTCGCCGACAAATTGACGGAGACGCTCCCGAGGTTCTTGCCCCTGAAGCGCGATCCTGCAACCCTGCGTTGCTTGGGCGCCCCGGGGCCATCGTCGTCGTCGCCGGTTTCCTCGTCTCTAAAAGCAGACTTGACCGACGGCGTTGAGAACTTGAAATGCAGCTCCCTAGCAACAATTGTCTGCAAAGACGGAATCAAATAAGCAAATGTTTGGGTCAAGAGAGGAGTGAAGTGAAAGGGATCAAAGTGCTTACTGCTTCGTTGACTGGTTTCGACACTAATAGTAGCTGCCTCAGATCACTGTGGTTCACCTTACACAGGATTTTAATCTGCGAGATTTTAATCAAACTGAGATAAGACACATAAACAAAAAAGAGAAAAACCAATCTGAATTGAATCGCAGTACGCGGGAGTAACAACAGTGACAGTCACATTTTTAATTTTAATTTTAATTTTTTGGAATGGATCGTTTGACGGAGAAAGAATAGATGGAACTGGCATAATAAACAGATCTAAGGGCAATTACCAGGACATCTTGCGGCAGCGACTCAATGAGGTTGACGGCGTTGTCCATTTGTAACCGGACGCTGCGCTGCTTGCGGAGGGTGCGCACCGGCGAGTGCGGGCTCCGGGGGCCCGGAGTCGGCGAGACGGCGACTCTCTTCCTCCCGATTCCGACGATTCTTGCGCTGCTCCTGCAGTTTGAGAAGCTCAAGCTCGTGGCAAGAGAGCCCTTCTGCGCGTCGCCCTGTCCAATTGCCATCTCCCTTCCTTTTGCTTGTTATTATATAAACTCTGTGTCCGGCGATTCAAAAAAAAAGATCGCTTATCCAATCGGAGATCTTGTAATGAAGATGATTATCTGCATGGGATCGGAGATAAGAATCAACATCCTGAATTTCACTCCAATAGGAAGGCAAAAAACCAGATTCACAAATTTCCATAAAAAACGAAACCGAAAGGATAGTATAGGAAGGTAAAACAAACAGAGCCAGCCGCCAAAGCCACACACAAGCAGATGCAGAATCCGCAATTGAGAATCAGCAGCAAGATCACGAATCAATCAATCAGCTCTAATCCAATCCCCACCCCCTCACAGCCCAAGCAATCAGAGTATCACACTACCTAAAAAACAGAACAGGAAACGAAGCGCAGAACAAGACCCCGATCTTCAGCCCAGCCCAAACAAATCCCCCTCAACCCAATCAGTAGCAGCAGCAGCCCCTGCCCTGCCTTCCACGCGCAACATCAGAGTATCAGACTACCTCTCGCAACCGCGCCCTCTCCACTCGCGTCGGCGGCTCGGCGCTTCCCCCCACGAATCGAGACAGGGTTTCGAGATCGTGAAGAAAAACTCACCTGCTCTTCCGCTCTTGAATCCCAAAAACTCCGCCTCCTCCTCCTCCTCCTCCTCTCGATAGTGATCAAACAACAACCTTGGATGTTCCCCACCCCACCTCCTAATGCTAACGCTAAGCAACCAAACCAAAACCTGCCGGCGGCGAATGCTGGAGGACCAAACCTTGACGAGGTAAATTAGGAAACAGCTGCCTCCCCTTCTCCGTTTTTATAGTACCCCCCGTATTTCCTTCGCTGCGGGGGAACCTGCCTAGAAAACTCCTCAGCGCAGGGGCCTTTCTAGAAAATTACAGGAACCGCCAGAATCCAAGGCTGGTTCGTTCGTTCGTGTGCACGGGATATTTTTCACCAACCCGCCCCCACGCGGCGCCGACGTCGCTGGCATGCGGGGCCGCGGGTTCTGGGGCCCGGAAGTCGGTGTCTTCGTGTCGAGGGAGGTGGTGGTGGTGCGGCGCGTGATTTACGGGAGTATTCTTTTGAAATCGACACGCGTTGGCGCGCAGCTCGTGCGGGGTGAGGACCGCGTGGGATCGGACGGAGCAGGGAGCGGGCGGCCGGGGTACGTGGCACGATCGCAGCGGTGGGGAACCAGCCGTTGGGGCGCGGGTGTGGTGGGACGTGGCCCGGCGGCGGCGGCCGGGCGGGGACTGCGGGAGGACTGGTTGGTTGGTGACGTGGTGGCTGACCGACGGAGATTGGATCGCCACGCAAAAAAGAAACGAAACGAGGGCCACGCGAGCAAGTCGGTGGAGGTCGGTCTGTCGCCGCCCACTGGCCGGTTTCTCGCCGCGTGTAATTCGAGCTGTTGTTTTTGGTAGTATATATTCTTTTAGTTTGAAAATTCCCGATGGACATGGGACGACTGGCCTTGATTGGCACTGTGATTGATTTCGGAATGCTCTGTGGCGGTAAAAACGGGGAGCTAGCGAAGCGCGCGGTGCACGGCTGCTGCACGCGGCGTTGGATTGGGATTGGGACGCAAGTATATTCTGCGGCTCTGTCCACAGCTCGATTAACTTCCGCGTACGTATGTGGACTGGATTAATGAGAAGATTCATCGTTTCTTGTTGTTCATGTGTTTGGTTTTGATTAACGAGAGGCTTGATGCGTTTATTGTCATTATTACTTCGGCCAGGATAACCTAAACCAGTTACTATAGCGAGTACACTTTCGTAAAGAAACTAGTATTCGAGTGTTCATGCGTTCTCATTTTTATTTTGAGACGTTTTTGCTGAGTGGTCGCATTTGACCACGTCGACGGTAGCAACTAGCAAACACGAGTCAAAGACAACGTGAGGACTGCGTCAAATAAAAACTAGCCGGCTCGGGGTTGTGGCCTAGTGGGGTTTGGGCCGTTGGGGCGGTTCCGTTCGGTCGGCTTCGACCAATCTTCCTCTGCGGGCGGCTGCTCTAGCTAGGGCCGGCGCGAGCAGCCCAAGAAGCATTGGTCTTTTCTGTCGCAACTTCTAGCAACGGCGGAGTGGGTGGGAGTGCGTGCACGGAAATCACGATGGGTCGATGGCCACACGAAGGAAAGCAGCCCGCGGGCGGCGGCACGCCTGCGCTTGTGTGCGCGCGCGCGCATTGCATCGGGGACGCGGCCCAGCTGCGTGGGAGGATGACCACGTCGGCAGTCGGCGGCTATCTCTCGATCGTCGATGTACTACGCGCAGTCGCAGGAGCGCGGCCCGAACACCGGATTTGTGCGGCACAGTGGGTTTCGGCCGCGAAGAGGGGGGGAAAACACCGGCTTCTTCGATGATCTTTTCTAGAGCAGTCTAGAGTACTAGTAGGAGTACTTCGTTGCCAACTGCATGTATTTATTCGTGCATGCGTCAAGTAATCGTGTGCTCTGATGAAAACGCCGAAGCTTTTGATATGAGATTTTTATTTTTATTAATGCTAAATATTTAGCAAGATTTTTAATTCGTAGAAAATGATTCTCGTCTTAAATTCTTGGAAAAAAAATCCTAAAGATAGATTAAAATAGGAAAATCCAAATAAAGTATCTAGATCTCTCAAAATATCCATATAAGTTTTCAAAATTTTGATTTAGCTCAAAACAAATAGGAAAATATCCAAACAACCTACAAAATTCTCAAAACAATATGCTTAGACATTGATTAGAATCTTTAAGAATTTCTCAATGTATGGATTCAACATCAATGTATGTCGCATTTCTGTTGGCAGCATCTCAACATCAATGTAAAGTTACATAAAAATATGTCAAGGATTAACATCAATGTATGTTGCATAACATGCATGCATTCAACATCAATGTATGTTACATTCGTGTTGGCTGCATCTCATATTTTTTCAATGAAAAGGTTCTTAAATATGCTTAGACGTTGATTAGAATTTGTAAGAGTTTCTCAAAATGTTAGATATTCTCTTATTTTTCTAGAGCTAAATCTGATCTTGTAAAACTTCAAGAGAAACTTTCATGGGATCTTGTTTTCAGATTTTTCATGTGCCTACATATCTCGATGTTTTTCTTAGAATTTGTAGAAGCTTATAAGGTTTTAATTTTGTTGTTTGAAAATCTTATGACGCATTTATCGATTTTCTATCATTATGAAAAGATATCTCAATGCAGCTATCATGGTCTTGAATTAAAGGACACAAACTCAGCTCTCATGTTTTTAGAGTAGGCTCATGTTGAGCCATGGACAGCTACCGCGTGTTCTTTCCAGAAAAAGAAACCTTAATAACGAGCAGCGATGCTAGCTAGGTCCTCCCATCTGAACGAATGACAAAAAAAAAGGGACTCATTTCTACAATTCCATTTTATCTTTTCAATAATGTGTCCTCAGCAGCGGATCCAGGGGGCTCGAGCCCCCCTACCACCATGATTCCTATATAGCCCCTCCTAAACCCTCCTACAAATTTGAGGAGTAGGAAGAGGGAATGGAGAGGCGGGAGGAAGAAGAAGAGGAAGCAGTCCGCTGGTGTACTAATAGTCAGGAAATTGTAATCAACTACCACCACCCATTTACAATGCATGAACGTGAATATTGTGATCCGATCACTAGTGTATGTGTATCGTCACTGTCCTAGACATTATCATGCCTGTTGCGTTGCATGTCGAATGATTGCCTGACAAACTAAACCGCGTGCATGTGCCTATGGCACGACTCTAATATATATATTTTGATCATGTACAACTTAGACGTGACCCACACACACTCCAGTTGGCACCACGTCATTGTGTGAGCGCGCCACTTGGATTCGTTTCGTGTCCGGGGCCGCCTCCAGTCTCTGCTCGCTCACTCCGGACTGGATCAGGGAGAGAAGCCGCCATCGATGCGAGTTGAGCAAGCAAACAACACAAGGTGTCTTGTTGGCATGCATCTTGGGAAAGCGAATCATATCATGGCTGATCAGAAGCGGACGATTCTCAAGTTTCCTCTTCCTTCCCCAGGATAGGCCGCCGCCCGCCGGATTGGTGACACACGTGACGGGATCGGCAGGGACAGAGTATATGTCCATCCGGTCCGATCCGCCCACACATCTCCGCGTCAGCGTCATCCACCCCGTGCGCTCGCGTTGATAGAATAGAGTATTTGAAGTCGCGTAGGCTCGGCGTCGGCGCGGACGGCCGGGTGCATGCACGGCCGAGCTGGCCAGGTCTGGCCTGGTTCCCGGCGCGCCGAAACAACGTACTCTAGCTTACAAGCTGTGGTCAGTCATCAGTGGTTTCATCTCAAATAAAACCATGTGGATCAACGACAGGCAACGTCGGGAGCATCCGGTCCACCAACAGGCGTCGTCAGACCACGCTGGCATTCTGGCAACATCGACGAACGGAGACCTAGTGGTAGTGGTACGTAGTGTGGCGGCGTGATCGAAGCAGACATGCATGGTTGTCGGGATGGCCAACTTCTAAACGACGGTACTCAAGAAACAACGCGGTTAATTGGATACTTGGATTCTACTTCTAATTCGGTTCCACCATGTCCACCGAATGTACGTACAGTACTTGGGTGTGGTGGTGGTATTGATTTTTTTTCCCATAGACGGATGCACTTGCGGTAAGAGAGAGAGAGAGACTACGACGGTTGAACCCTGAAATTTTCAATAAAAGCTTCGTCTCTACAATCGATTTTGATCATCTCGAAAATAGTTTGGTAGTTTCTCCAACTCTTTGTTTTAAATATGGTTGAGGGCAACTTTTAAAAGCTTTGATGAAACAAAACTTTCAATAAAAGCTTCGTCTCTACAATGAGTGTTTACAATTTCTGGCGAGACAAAAACAACATATATAGGTAGTTTTAGCTCTCTCTTTTTTTTTTTGTGAGACCCAGACCCAGTAGTGTATGTAGTACGTACACACAAAAAAAAACTCTCAATACACGAGCGTCCATTCACTCCTGTGAACGCGCATGGACACTACCTATGAGCACCTCTGAAAATCTAAGATTGATCACTATCACTAAAAATTATTAAGACCTAAGCACAACGTCAAGTGGAGGGCTCGAACCCGGATGGATATGTTACACTGTAAAGAACCCAACAAGCTGAGCATACTTAGCTAGTTCGTTCATAACAATTATTTTGTTATAAAATTATTAAGACAAAATCTGTATGTATTATATACCAAATTATAGGCTATGTTTTTAAGACAAGGATTATTGAACAAGGGCAGTTGAGGACATCACATTCGCAAATTTCTTTCTCAGTCCGTTCGACGCATCCGGCTCCCACCACAGATCCCACCCAATCCCCGGGTGTGTCTTGGTAAGGGAGATTTGGGCTCTGTTGAGGACTAAACAGGTTTCTATGGTTGGCCACCGTGCAACGACATTGGGCGATTGCGGTCGCTGAGCCAAGCACGCCCTTGACGCCCACCTCATCGGTTTACTATGTGATCAAGAGCGGGAAACAATCGACCATATCATCGTCACCTACTCCTACACGTGGCAGATTTGGTTCTCGGCAGCCATGGCCATCCGATCGCCGCCTTCCGGACGTTGGATTGGTGGAGCGTTTGGCCCAAACAATGGCCGGGCAACTTCAAGAAGGATTTGGATTCCCCTATTTGCCCTTATTGATTGGGAAGTTTGGAAGGAGAGGAACGCACACCTCTTCCGTGGAGCCAAGTCCGACATAGCTGCATTAAGGGCCTCCATTGAGCACTAGGCGGAGCTATGGGTGCACGCAGGCCTAATCACCCCGGGCCTTCTTCAACGAGTAGTAGGCTGATAATGTTTTTTCTTTGGGGCGGTGTGCCTCACGTGTATTTTGTAATCGCGCTTGTCGAGCATTGTTGTAACACAAACTTCTCTCTTAATACAAAAACGTGCAATCCTTTTGTGTGACTGAAAAAAAAAACATTTACAAATTTGGTACGGACACGAAACATTATTGACGTCTGTGATGATGGTTTAGACAGTTATGTGGATAGTGGTTTTTGCACAGGGTATACGGAGTAGAATGTATTTTTTGAATAGTATATTTTGTTGAAATTTTTCCTGAGCATATTTTGTTGAATAGTATATTTCGTTGAAAACGACAAGAATTATTAAGTAACCAGAGTACTACTCGCACATTCATTATTTCCGTTCTAATACTTCGGACAGTGAACTGAAGCACCGCCAAGGAAGCGCGTGCTGAACCAATCGGCGGGCGGGTCAGCATGGAAGGAGGGATAGAGCTGGAGCGGCCACGGCCACGGGAATGTTAGCTGAGCTGGAGCGGACGAATGCCGATTTGCCTCGTGAGTCTCAATCGCATCAGGACAGGGAACGCAAACCACGGCACACCACGGCACGGGCAGAAAAAGGCGGCAAACCGGCCGTGGATGAGGTACGTACGGAAACGGAACAGCGGCATCTGCCAGACAGAGCCAGAGAGGAATGGATCATCGAGGCTTCTACGATGGACCACGAACGTAACATAACCCTGCGGTACGCGTGGTCCATGTGCGTTCATGCGCGGCGCTGCTTTTGTCGCCGGAACATACAAAATTATACGCCCGCTGCCCCGGTGAGATATGCCGACGACACAAAATTATCTAGTAGCTGCATTTCTCCGCAACCACCATTGCATGCAATTAAATTAATTTTATAGCGGAGCATCCGATCGATTTGAAATCAAAACGATGTGAGCAGGCGTGGCTAGCTAGCTTTCCTCTTTCGCAGTCGTCCTCCCAAAATCAGAACGCAGAGGCGATTAATGCACATACTGTATATCCACAATACAGCTACTCCGTCCGAGATCTGGGGTAGTACCACCGATTATGCAACGCTCTTTTTCCTATCTCGTACACGGTACACGTCACCACCAATGATGTGGAACGCGACTGGTACAGGAGTATCTCGCATATACGGATGGTGTAGTCCTTTTCCATCTCCCGTGGTGCCCTGTTGGTGTTCAGATTGGGGTACTAGGACAGGCGAGCCGAAATGCGTGTAGCACTGGATGAAAACCCTGGGCCTAGAGCTACATGCCTATCGGCCCTTGCCGAAGCGTATGTATTTATCAGCAACACCAACTATAATATTGTCAGATTGTGCGCGAGCCCCAGCGGACACGGATGGCGTGTTCAACACAGTTTCTCTTCATCATCAGCTCCATCTATCTACGCTGGATCCCATAATTTTAGTTTGTCACAAGCTAAACTTTTCTCATTCCTAATCAAGTTTATAGAAAATTATATTAACACCTATAATACCAAATAAATGTAATACTAAGAAATATTTTACGGTGATCATAAAATTATATTTAACACCTATAATATTAGGTGCGAACAACTGACATGGTGTAAACACCAAGGTCGATATTGATGATGACGACGTGATACCATCAAGCCCTAGCTAACCGCGGAATCCCCACCGACAACCGTCATGTAATTTGACTCCCTTTTACTCCGCCTACCCCTATAGATGTTGCATCCTTCACCTCACCTACTATGGAGACCATTATGGTAGTTGCCCCAACAACGACTGGTGTGGTGAGGAGCAAGGAGACAAGCTTGGGTTGGCGACCATGAGTCCGCGATGATCTCAAAGAGCCCGCGATGAGCAAGATACAAACGCCGCAAAGGAAGAATCAATGGTTGGTGGAGGTAGCAAAGTCATTAGCGGAGATGCAACCTCCATTTATTTAAGGAGGAGAGGATTTTTAGTGCTCAACAAAAAGGACACTATTTAGAGACTATTTGTATAAAAACAGGTATATCTCTCTTAGTATGTTAGTTTTATGAGATGACCATGTCTATTGGAGATGTTGTAATGTAGAGGTGGTACTTGCGATGGGCTGGGTCAGGTCAACATGACATAGCCATCTTGTGCATTGTACCGCTCCGGTCATGATCCCTAGGGACAAGACGGACCCTCTCATGAGCCATGATGCTTCGGATCATGATCTCTAGGCTTGTGAGGCACATCGAGCCATGCCAATCTGACACTTTTAGCCTTTGCTTAGACAAAACAACAGTCCATGGCAGACCAGTACACAACGTATCATGGTGGTTCAAGTACGGGATATAGTATATCTTTGATTGTTTTATTTATCCGCTTATAACATACAAAATTCATCTTTTATATGTTCTAAAAGAGGTTTCAATTTACAATTCATTTAAGAGTTACATAAGAGGTAGTATAGTAAATAATAATATAAAATTATACTATAGCATTGTAGATGTGCGTATGTATCATTTTCATGCCGTTCTGCTCAAGCATGGTCCAAATATATGGATCAAGCCATAAACACATCTTGCTGATCCTCGTGTTCATGACGTACTGGCACTATTGTATGCTGTACCAAAAGATCATAGCATGTTCTATCCTCATTCCTCAATTAGCCTGATCGTAGTCCCAACTCTAATGTTAGGCTGTTATGCTTGCAAATTTTTTAAGGAATTATGCTTGCAATTTTTCGAAGTGGATGGCCAATTAATGAAATGTGACCTCTGTTTCTTTTTTCCGAAACCAGCCACTTTAGCCCGTACTGCAAATGTGTCCTCTGTTTAGTACCACGATGCACCGCAATCCAATCCCAACCCTCCGGCCGGTTTTTATAGCCATGTTACTTTGGTATACATGATGCGTAGAGTTCATATATTCATATATACACTTGTTAATTTGAAGCATCTACAGAACTTCCTGCTGTCACATATTAATGTTGGCGCATCATTGGACGATGATGATAAGGGTGTCGATCCCACCCTAGCTACTCATTTATTTTCAGTGTATATACATGTGAAAGAAAAACAAGTCCAGACTACTGGTGTTGTTAGCATAATTCTTTGGCCCAATATTATTATCAAAAAATTGCGCAGTATAAATAATAGTACAATCGTCGACTACACGGGTGGGCACTTGGGATTACAAACAGGGCAGAAGGCCCGACACTTTTGCATAGTGTCGTAGCAAAGTGTGTGTGGCTTTTCAGTTGCGCAGCAGTAACATGTTCGATTATTGCTACATGTATTCTCGATACAAAACCTTAGTACCACTTTTCTCTCCTCTAGTGTTGATCCAGTGTTCTGGATATAATCCAGTCTTCTTGCAGCTCCAATATCAAGTTGACGAGGATGACGACCTGTGTGCGTTTAACTAGCACGTAAGTAGCATATGTATGCGCATTTGTAACATATTCAGCGAGATAGAGGTGATGGTAAGGAGAGGCTTACATTGTGCAACAAATGCAAAGAAGAACAACAATATAATAAGCATCAACGGCACACATCTAACCCTCATGTTTTATTAGGATACGATATGACTGACCTCACAGAGCTAAGGTTTCGAATTTCTTATTTATATATTATAGACACACACAAACATATGAGTGATGAGTCCAAATTAAAAAATTGGAACTGCCAGTTGGATATATGAACAGACACTGGTAGCCCGCGGGCACAGCAGATCAATAGCTCGGGACTTAATTAGCTTGACACACAAGGGCATTAGCAATTACAAAATTTAATGTCATATCAAATATAGCCACAGTAAAGTATTTGAATTGTTAATTATCAACATATACCAAATTTCACACACAATCCATGCGTCCACTTCGAAGCCGAAGCCACGTGCCAACGCGTCATTATTCGTTTGCCATGGCACACCGGCAAGGAGTAAGATGATGTTTGAACATTCCTAGAATCCATGGCTGAGAGCCGACTCGGTCCTTTTCCCTCGCCCGCATCGCTCCGTTGGCGAATCGGGAGACCCCGAGCCGCTGCTAGCCCCGCTCTGCTCCTCTCTTCCCTACCGTCGCCCAAGTGGGTGGCGGGCGCTCCGTCACCTACAAGGTGGGCGGCGGCTGGGTGCTCTTGTCGAAAGGAGCACAGTTGTTGTAACGGGCGGTGCTACTTTCTGCTCCCGTGCTGCGGTGATTTTTTGTCACTTCGGCCACCAGCTTTGTCTCCTCGTTCGGAATCCACAGCCTCCATGGGTGGATCTGTGACCTGGTGAAGGCCGTGGCGGTGGGGACGTACTCAGCAGTGCAGCGGGCCGACGACTGCAGCGGTGGCTTAGGTCGGTTCAGGATCTAGGCGACAAGATCCGTCAATCGAGCGGCCAGATCCAGCGCCCCCTGGGAAGGGACGCGCCGCACCCGCTACCGCTCATGTCCAACGACAGCCGATGTGCTCAAGGTGGCTGGGTTCGGGCGGCTGGATATTCCGGCGCCCCGTGGTCGGCGACTTCAACATATCTTTGCTTATTGAGTCCCATCTGAGTGGTGAGATCCATCTCCCTCCCCCGGCTCCGCGCCCTCGGCCATGGCACTGCTGCCTCGGCTGGCCATCCCGTTGACCGCACCGCGGTGGCACGGACTAACGATCTCCGGTGGCGCCACCGCGGTGGCACGGACTAACGGTCTCTCGTGGCTGTGATGTCGACCATGGTTCTCGGATGAAAATCTTGCTCGGTCTTTGACCGGTCGTCGGCAACGACGGTGCTATGGTGCATCGTTCTCCTTCTCGAGGCGCGTTGCTGTGAGGATCTCAACCTCAAGGATTCCTCTAGGTGAAAACTGAAGAACTGATGTTGGTTCGGGCGACGGCGGCGGCATCTTGACGTTGCCTTCTTGGCTTCGGCATCGCTATGGAGTCCTTACGAGGCGATCTTGGCCTTTGTGGAGGGACGAAGAGAGTTGTACAAGCAACAGGATGATCCGCATCAAGTTTCTAAGTTGACATGTGATGTGACGGATTGGTGTTTGCGTGAAGTTACTATAAGTTTGGAGCAAGAGCGAAGAAGAAGATCGAAGCTTAGTCTTTAGTTTTTTTTTAGCCTTTTTTTTTTTTTTTGCTTGTTTTGTGTAATCTCTCATCGGAGGTATACAGTCCAAGAATTTTTATAACTTCTTTGGCCAGTGGATATAGAGGCTGGAGCGAAATATGTCCTTCGTCTTAAAAAAAAAAAAAAAAACCCGGCAAGGAGTAAGACGCGAATCCATCGAACTGAACTCACGTTCGGCTCTTCTTCCACCGCTCCAACCAGCGAAACAAGATGATTTGGCAAATCCAGCCCTGCCAGGTACCAAAATTACACCTCTGAAGAAGCAAGGCAAGCTGCCCATATATATAAATACTGCTTCTGGCATCGTGTCTGACCTGCAACTTACGAGCATCCAAGAGCCGCAGAGGCAGAACCTTACACACACTATCGCGGCAATGGCCGACACGGCCGACGCCCCGCTCCTGACGAGCCACAAGCAGACCAGGCTGGCCAAGGCGCCGTCCATCGACGACACCATCGAGACGTACATCGGCGCGACCGGTTCCATGCAGCTGCTAAAGGCCGTCCTGCTGGCATTCGCGTGGGCATTCGACGCGCAGCAGGTGTTCATCTCCGTGTTCACGGACGCTGAACCGGGTGGCACTGCACGGGCGCCTCGGCGTCCTGCTCGCCGACCGCACCCCCGGCCTCGCCGTGCGCCCTCCCTTCTGGCGCGTGGGCGTGGGACCGGCCGGCCGAGACGACGATGGTCTCCGAGTGGGCGCTCAAGTGCGCCGGCCCGGCCCTCGTCTCGCTCCCGGCGTCGTCCTTCTTCGCCGGCTGCCTGGCGGGCGGGTTCCTCCTCACCACGCTCGCGGACTCGCTCCTCGGGCGCAAGAAGATGCTGCTCACGTCCCTGGTGTCCATGTCCGTCGCCGGCGTGCTCACCGCGTTCGCGCCCAACGTGTGGGCGTACGCCGCGCTGCGGTTCGTGTCCGGGTTCGGCCGCTCCATGGTGGGCACGTGCACGCTGGTCCTGTCCACGGAGCTCGTCGGGAAGAGGTGGCGCGACACGGTGAGCGTGGCCGGCTTCATCTTCTTCACCGTCGGGTTCCTGTCCCTCCCGGCGCTCGGCTACACGTTCCGCGAGGCGTCGTGGCGGAACATGTACCTTTGGACGTCCGTGCCTTCGCTCTGCTACTCCGTCCTGCTCTACTTCCTCGCCCAGGAGTCGCCGCGGTGGCTGCTGGTGCGCGGCAGGAAGCAGGACGCCATGGAGACGCTGCAGCAGATCGCCTCGCTCAATGGCAACAGCATCACGTCCAGCTTCTCCATGCTGCACGCGTGCAACATGCAGGAGGACGACGGCGGCGCCGGCGGCGCCGGCGGCGTGTTCTCCACGATGCGGGTGATGTGGGAGCGGCCGTGGGCGCTACGGAGGCTGGCGGCGATCATGACGACCGGCTTCGGCGTCGGCATGGTCTACTACGGCATGCCGCTCAACGTCGGCAGCCTGGGAACCAACCTCTACCTGAGCGTCACGTATAACGCCCTGGTTGAGCTGCCGTCGGCCATCCTGTCGTTGATCTTCATCGGCAGGATCAACCGGCGGAGCTCGGTCGTCGCGCTCACCGTGGCAGCCGGTGCGTTCAGCCTCGCGTGCGTCGTCATCCCGGAGGGCTCGGCGGCGCGTATGGCGGCCGAGCTGCTCTCCTTCTTCTCGACCATCACGGCGTTCAACCTCATCCTGATCTACTCCATCGAGCTGTTCCCGACGTCCGTGCGCAACTCGGCGGTGGGGCTGGTGCGGCAGGCGCTGGTGCTGGGCGGCGTGGTGGCGCCCATGCTCGTCGCGCTCGGCCGCGAGCGGAGCTTCTGGTCCTTCGGCGTGTTCGGGCTCTGCATCGGATGCTTGGGGCTCTTCGCCGCGTGCCTCCCGGAGACCAGGGGGCGGAGCATGTCGGACACCATGGAGGAGGAGGAGCACAAGGAGGCCGCCGCCGCGGCTAATTGCACCGGCGCAACCGACATTGCCACCAAGGATGATAGTGACCTCGTGTAGCACTTTCGTCTGGTGATGACGTTTCGGTGGCGCGGCTAGATATGCCTAGCCGGCGCTGCCGCGCTGTACAGTACAGGTATAGCAGGCCAATCACAAAGCTGTCAGCCTGCCTCTATCCAGTCTTGTACCGCTGCCGCCAAGTTGCATTGATGCATATAATTCAGTTTCAAAACCAGTTGTTGAGTGTCTGCATGCAAGCAGCTGAAGTCTGGCCACATTCACAAATCACAGAAGTAGAACTCGATGCATATCGCGCTGAAGCTGAAGGACGTGTGTTCAAGCCACATTGACAAAGTCAATGAGGAAATGTTGGCGGCAAAACAACAACAACAACAACAGTGACGATATAAAACATGCGAAGCTAACGCAAGTACAGTACCAACTAAGAAATTTTTAGATAGTTTCTATGCTTACAAAATCACGTAAACACAAGACGTAGAAACTATATATCTGATGGATAAGGTTTTTTTTGAAATATTTTTGTTTAATCATCTACCAAGTCTTCTCTCCTATAATAATCTACCTTTCACATCTCTTCATATCTTAGTTTCTTGTCTAAGAAACTATAAAATCACGTAAACACTAGACATAGAACTATATTTCCAATACATAGGTTTTTGGAAAAAAAATGTTTAATCATATATGTACCGTCTCTCTCCTATCATCTACCTTTCACATCTCTTCATATCTTAGTTTCTGTTTAGACATACAGTAGTTTACTTCTTTTGAACATAGTAACGACCCCAAATGAAAAAACTAAAAACTTAAAAGTTGTAGATCTCGCGAGTTAACGATTTTCATATAAAAATCATTTTCATCCAAGATCATATGAAAAAATATAATTTTTAAGGATGGCCAAATTCAGTTTAAACCAATTTCGAATTCGGGATATTCTGAATTAAAAGTAGAAAATGGTGAAAAAAAAACTTTTAAACCGTGCGTTTTCGTTCCGATTCGAATTTGGTGTTCTGAATTCCAAACCGAATTTGAATTTGTCCGAAAAATACGAATTCGGTCGGATTAAAAGTAGGAAGCGATGTGGTTTAGTTTAAGATATTTACGCTCGGTTTTCAACCTTATATACAAATACCGCCCAGCTATGCTTTTTTAGCAAAGCTGTGTTTTTTTTAGTTCATTCACTTTTGGACTATCTGCACATATTTTTATTATCAAGTATCAAGACTTGTTTGCACTTTTCACTTTTTCTATACTAGCAAACTTAGCCGGCCCAGCTATGCTTTTTTAGCAAAGCTGTGTTTTTTAGTTCATTCACTTTTGGACTATCTGCACATATTTTTATTATCAAGTATCAAGACTTGTTTGCACTTTTCGCTTTTTCTATACTAGCAAACTTAGCCGCCACGGCGGTGGCTGGTATCAGGATTGGATTCTACGACTCTCGCTGCCGCCGGAGGTCGTGGACGGGAGTGCCATGGATTGTTGGAACGGCCTCGCCGGGCGCCGCAGGTAAGTTAAAAAAAAAGTGACAGATGGTTCAATAGGTTTTCCTCCGAACGAGCCAGGCTTCGTTTTGGACTATCCAGAATTCTTTTTTTTTTTTTTTTTTTGGAAACAACGGCAACCTTAGGTTGCCTGAACTTTATTGCAAAGGGATATGAGCACATTTACAAAGTTAATTACAAGCCCAAAGGCAGAGAGAGGGAAAGGGACAGAACAGAAAAAAAATAACTATGAACTACTCTAATCTAATAAGAAGGAAAAAGACTCAAACACAGAAGGATCTTGTCCTTGTCAACACTCCTATTACACCTATTAGCCGAGAGGAGAATATCATCACGGCATCGCCTGGAGATCAAAATATTTGGTTCATCCTCTTGCCTAAAGACTTTGGCGTTTCTGCAGTTCCAAATGTTCCATAAGACACAGATGAGAATACTATCCAGAATTCCAGGTTGCTACAAACTCTCGTATTGAGTGTCGTTGCTGTTCAATGGTCCGTAGCTGTCCCCGCCCCGTTTTTATTTTTATTCTTAATGCCGGATGAGTCAGTGATGACAAGGTGATGCCAAATTGCAAATGACCTTGGGGGTCGAGAGATCCTAATGTGAAGCCTATCGTTTCAGTTTGTTCCGGTTCACAACTTGCGTGACGTCGCTGGCTCATCAATAATATTTGGGGAATATAGGTGATTAACCTTTTTTAGTGCTGAAAATAGGCTACCATGATCTGGCAGGGGGACAGGAACACGGTGCTCGTACATGATTCTTGTGTTCTGTGGAGGCGTTTTGTCAAAAAATCAGAATCATATCCTCTGCTCCTGCATGTTGCCATGGAACATGTGTGAGTGAGTGTGCATGGATGATGCTTGCTGTTGTGCCGTGGTGTATCCCTTCACTTTCAGAAATATCTTCAGGTTTCCTTGCAAAAGAAAAATATCTCTTGACCATGTAACACTTAGTCCATATATATATGCACAAGTTAGGCAGGAATTAATTTTGGACTCGCATGCGGCATGCAGAGCATCAAGGCAACAACACAGACGATCCTGGAGCACAATTATGCTTGAATAATATCTCGATGATGTGTGAATGACCCGGGAACTGACAAAAGCTGCTAGCTAGGAGTTTTGTTTGGGGTCTGGGAATGAGATTTCGGATTAATTCGTCTATATTATGTTTGTCCCATTGTGTGGACGGGCCTTGGTGGCTTGCGAGTTGCGAGCCGCGCCACCATCCGGCGCACTATCTGCTGTATACTACGACATGACGAGGCCGAGTCAGCAGATCACGCTTTCAGCAATGCGCCAAGATCCACCAGTTATGGGACCGAAAAAGGCCTGTTTTGGTTGAGACGTCTCGAATCCATTTTTTTTTTTTTTTTTTGTTAAGCAACGACGTCTAACTAGAGATGCAAAACCATTCGCTGGCAATATCAAGGCATCAAGGCGCCTAGTATCAATGCACGAATGCACAAAAAGTAACTCAACATTACTAGTGTTAAAAGTGCGCTAGCACTCAACATTTTTGAATCTGGCACTCAACAACATTAATAGTGTTAAAAGTGCTTGGATAAAAACTTCCTTTGACAGAATAATCTTGAAATCCTCGTTATTGCAGGCGATGATTCTCCTTGATATAGAGCCTTCCTTTGCCCAACATCTTCATTTGTCTTGGGAATATGAGGGGTTTCCATGAAAAAAGGTTTTAAACAAGGCATCGACAGAGAACAATTAGATAATAGACTTAATTTACTTTTGTGAAAAATAACTGTGAGAGACAACGATTCCTATCTAGGCCAGCGTTTGGCGATCAACACAACTTTAATAGTCCTGAGGACAAAGCCAAATACAAAACACACATGTATATCATGATCAATTTATTCATGGATGCATTTGATGACATCGCTTCATAGTTTCTTAAAGATCTCAAATCTCTTGGCCTTCTCCTCATCGTTCGTGTATGTCCTGTCAACCCACCACTCATGGAACATCGCTTCCATGTCCGTTTCCTGACATGAGTTCGATCACTATACGCCGCCGTGGCCGCCGGTGGCGGCGGATCGATTTCTTCTTCGCTCTCTTTTCCCTGACGGACTTCGCTGTTGATGACTTGATGTGCACGGCTGCACGCGTGGGGTACGGGGCACCACATCGAACATGGCTGAAGAGGTTGATCCAGCCAACAGCCCTGAAAGGCTGAGTTCGAGCAGCCCGGCCCAGAACGGTCTCTGTTTGCCGCCGAAAAAAAAAAGGCACCTCAACGAATTCGTTCTCGTTCATCGTTCCTTCTCCACTTGAGCAAGCAGCCCGCCATGTCCTGAAATAAAGATAGTGTTAGTCGCAAAAAATAATAATAATAATAAAGATTAGTGTTTATGTATAATCAACACATATATCTAAATAATGTACCTATTATATCTGAACTAAAAAGGTTTCAAATGGAAACGAAAGTAATGATTTATAAAGTTATAACTCGTGTCGTCGAGATCAGCAATTTCCATACAATCTTTTACCTATCTAGACTCATGAAGAAGGTTTTTTTTCAACATGCGCCGTGTATAAAACGTATATCTCGCCATTTAAAATGTGTATATTTCGCCATTCTGCAATATGTTATGCACTATTTGGAAGGCTAGAAATAGTATCTGATTTACATCTTCCTAGCCCGAAGAAGCAACTGTCACTGCTCCTCGCGGGGTTTCGGCTAGTTAATAGAGAGTTAACAAAATCAAGTGATTTAAGGGTAATTTAAAGGAAACCTATAGTGATTAACAGGAAACTCAACCTCACCAGGGGGGCTACAACCCCCCCTTTGGATCCGCCACTGATACATACACAAGGCTATTTCTCATTATCATGTTGTATGTTGAGATCAGACGACATGACAGTAGATGAGGAGATGAAGATTGGACAAGAACAAACAAACCAAAACCCGTTCGAATTTATATCGAGGGGCATGCACAAACGTTCCTATACGTTGTTTAATATGGAAGTCAATTTAAAAAATAAATAAAAGGAAACCTATCAAACCTATTCAATGGGAAAGCTAACTACGCTAACAGACCCAACCAAAATCTGTCAATGCAGGATTCAGTGTTTTTTTTTGCAAAAAAAAAAAAAAAACTTGCATACTTTATGCATGTGTCAAAAATTCAATTTGATTGGGTGTAAGTGTTGGGGAGCTCATCAAGTTTGAGTGGCCTCATAGCATGGTAGAGCATCTTGCAAAAGAGTCTTTTGACTCATCTTTTGGAGCACGTGTTGCAGCGAGAAGGGAATCGTCTTTGTTGTTAAGTACTCCCTCCGTTCCGTTTTTTATTGTCATTGAAGCTACATGTGCTTGTCCCAAAATTGTGGTCGCTGCCTACTATTTTCGCTAAGACTAGCAGGCCATGCAGCATGCAGCACCGAGCACGGAGTAGCACAGAATGCAGCACCCTCGGAGCCTTAGCAACCACACAAAATTGCCTAAAAAATGATGTGGTGCAGTAAAGGAATCGTTGGTATATGGGTTGTAAGGTCTTTTACCACCTACCTTGGTAACTAGATCAGTTCTCCCGACGACAGTAAAATAGGGACAAAGGGAGTAGAGTATTTGCTCAAGTGAAGAAAATAAAAAGGACTAGGGGAGCTGCCGTTGTTGTCCTCAAAAAAAAAAGCAAAAGAACTGTTCAAAAAGAAAGAAAGCAAAAAAAAAATAAAGTTGATGATCACTTCCGTTAGTCGTTAGACCAAGGGAGGTCCCTTCTGTTCGGACTTTTTACATTCGAGACCTTTTTTTTTTTTTTCTATATATACGATGAGTTGCTTTTTTTTTTTTTTTGAGTACGATGAGTTAGTGCTGCTTTTGCTGAGGCCAACACGTCGGTTGAAGCCCTGAGGCCTGAGCAGCCCGGCCCAAACCAGTGTGCCACGCAACGCTGTGGGACCCCGGTGATGGAGGAGGATGTGGAGTCAGTCAGTTATCCGAGGTGGCAGCCCCGCCCCGCACCTCCAGAATCCTGTGCCGCTCTCCGATTGGGCGGAGGCAAATCCACAAATCTCCACCTCACATCCGCATCTCCAATCTTCCCCGGCAACAAAAACACTTGTGCTACAAATACGTCCACGTAGCCTCAGCACTCCAGACTCCACTACTAGAGCTCGCTTAGCTTTGCTCAGTGCGAAAAACCGGAAAACAAAATGAATTGCTGCAGCAGCAGATGGCGTCGACGATCATGGCCGCCACCTCCCGCGTCGTCGCGGCCAAGACGCCGTTCCTCGGCCAGGGCCGCGCCGCCGCCAATATTGCTAGCCCCCTCCGCGACGTCGCCGCCGCCGCCAGCGGCCGGATCACCATGGTACGTAAACGTACGCTGATCTTGGGCGAGGTGGTCCATGGCACGTTCCTTGTTTCAATCAATCCGGTACTCAACGCAACTAACGCGAGTGATTGCTCGATCGCTTTGCCAGAGCTTGCAACGACCTGTGGTACGGCCCGGACCGCGTCAAGTACCTGGGCCCCTTCTCCGCGCAGACGCCGTCGTACCTCACCGGCGAGTTCCCCGGCGACTACGGGTGGGACACCGCCGGGCTGTCGGCGGACCCGGAGGCGTTCGCGCGGAACAGGGCGCTGGAGGTGATCCACGGGCGGTGGGCGATGCTGGGTGCGCTGGGCTGCATCACCCCTGAGGTTCTCGAGAAGTGGGTGCGCGTGGACTTCAAAGGAGCCCGTGTGGTTCAAGGCCGGCGCGCAGATCTTCTCCGAGGGCGGGCTGGACTACCTCGGCAACCCCAACCTGGTGCACGCGCAGAGCATCCTCGCCGTGCTGGGATTCCAGGTCATCCTCATGGGCCTTGTCGAGGGCTTCCGTATCAACGGCCTCGACGGCGTCGGCGAGGGCAACAACCTCTACCCCGGCGGCCAGTACTTCGACCCGCTGGGACTCGCCGACGACCCCGTCACCTTCGCCGAGCTTAAGGTCAAGGAGATCAAGAACGGCCGCCTCGCCATGTTCTCCATGTTCGGCTTCTTCGTCCAGGCCATCGTCACCGGCAAGGGGCCACTCGAGAACCTGCTCGACCACCTCGACGACCCCGTCGCCAACAACGCCTGGGTCTACGCCACCAAGTTCGCGCCAGGGTCTTAAGCTAGCCGGATACACGGCGTGCCGGGACATTGTAGACTACTCGTTTGTGTTGGTTTGTACCATATGCAAATATTCTTGTGCTCTCTCAGAACTCAGGAACGTACTGGACTAGTTTTGGTCTTCCATTCCATCCATGTATCCTCCGTTTTAGTTGTTAACTGATTCGGTGTGTCCATATTGTAGCTGTGTCTGCTATTTTTTTTACAAACACAAGCTGTCCAGAAAGTACCAGTGCAGAATTCAGAGGCTGCTACTTTCCAAGCTGTGTAGGTACGTACTTAGGTATTCCTGTGTGAGATCAGATGCACATTTGGGGATTAAGGCTCTGAAAGTGGTCCCAAAAAACTGAGGAAAAGACTGCAACCTTGGAAGGGAAGAAAGATGGCATCTCGTGGGAGATTGATATGAACAAACACTTCATTGAGTAGTTTGCCAATTTATGCAATGGGGGATATATCAGCTTCAGGAGGGTCTTCATTGTAGAAAAGGATGTCTGCCAAAGATATTTCTTCTATAAGGGCAAATTTCTTATGGCAAGGGGCCAATGAAAAATTGAAATTTCATATGGTATAAAATGGAGGAATCTGTGTTTGCCTAAAGAGTTTGGGGATTAAGAATTATATGGAAGGGACTAGAACTATGAATGAGGCACTTATTTAGAAAATAGGGATGGAGAATGTTGCAGGCTGCTAAAGGGGTTTAGTCTGTTTTTTTTTTTATCCTGCAATATCTGGGCAGACATCCTTTTCTATAATGTTGGAGGGAGAGACAGGTTCACAATTTTGGAAGGGTGTTTTGAACTCTAGAAAATATCTTGAAAAAATGAGGCTGTCATACTAAAGGTGAATAACGGCCAAAGCCACTAGACTTTGGGAAGAGATATGAGTTGTTGGAAATACACCTTTAAAGGCTGGATAGAGATTGTTTAATATGTGACTGCTGGGAGGGAGATGGTTGGAACATAAAGTTTAGAAGGGCTTTAGGGAGGCTGACATGAGAGAATGGGAAAGATTTAATGAATATTATCATTGGAAGGAAACTAATTTAGGAATATAGATTAAATGGGGAGGGTGATCAGATTGTCCCGTTTGTCTGTTTAACTTATATACTGAAGATCCATGTACAGAAGACTAATTTTCATGATGGGTGGTCTTATATAAAAAAGAATGATGATAAAGTTGTGGAAGAGTAAATTATCAAATATGGTCAAGTTGTGGAAATATTTGTTTCAAACAAGGGTGAATCTCAAGAAAAGGAAATGGAAAGGGAACAAAAAATGTTGTCTTTGTGTGGTGAATGAGACAACATATCGCATTTTCTTCCATTGTCATAATGCAATGCAATAGTATTCTGGTTCTGTTTTAAGGAGGCTGGCATAGGATGCCTTCTAGTTTGCAAGATGTTTTCCACAAATGGATTCCTTTGGGAGGGAATAACTATCATATAAAACTTTTCATGCTGGCTATTATTCTTTGGGGTTTGTGGAATGTTAGAAATAAGATGGGGATAGATAAAAATTTTCCAAAGTCATCTAACAAAGTTTCTTTTATGAAATCTTTGGTTTTTCTCAGAAGCGGCGAGTTCTTTTGAAGGAGCACAATGCCAAGCAGTTGGACGTCAAGGTAAACCAGATGAGAAGTTGGGATGAACTTCTGGAAGCGAATTGAAGACCTGGAAGTGGAAGGTGTGATTTGAGTTTCTTTTGTAACTAGTGTATGGATGGTTTGCTTGCATTGTGAAGCTCTTTTTTTTTTTTTTTTTTCTATGTATGGGTTGGGTAGTAGCCTTGGGTTGAACTCTTGTCGGTTTCAAGTTTGTTTTTTTTTTTTGTGCCTTTGGTTGGTTGTAGCTGGTATCTCCACTCAGCATTGTTGGTGTGTGTTTGTACCGCAGTACTGCTGACATTATGTGCTCTCTATAAAAGCTGGATTTATCTCTGTAAAAAAATAAAAAAATTGCTGTGTAGGTGTAAAGACCTCAAACGATTGGCGCCATGCAAGCATAGTTTTCAGAGTAAAATGCCTTGCACATTTCAATAATTTTCTTACTGTACACATCTTACAATACTCTGCTTTTGCATCTCTATTCGCTCATGGTGGATAATCTGTATTTAGTTACCCTTCCACACCTCAGATTTATCACTCTACATACAAGATGACATACATACACTGTCAAGTGACGACTCGGAACTAATTAATGTACATCTACAGAACTCTGGCTTCACCTATTGCCTAATTTGATCTTTTGACACTCGCAACATCAGACGAGTAACAGCACCCACCAATAATGGAGTTCATCATCTCACCAGGCTTTTGCGATTGAAAAAGAACCTGAGGCAGATTCTTCCCGCCTGCCCTGGCATTCTTGGTCACTTTCCTTGACCCTGTGGACATTGGTGGAAAAAATGTTGTGGGGATTCTCTTGCACGCTTCACTTCGAGCTCTTCTTTCCCCACCATCTTTTCCGTGATTTCTCATCATGGGTGCTGCCAACCTTATTAAGGTTCACCTTCGTCTCCTTCAACCGAGATTTGTAGTCTTTTTTTTCCATGTCGCAAAGCGGTCCTTGAGCTTCGGAGTTCCTCATCTGGGTTCATATTTGAACCAATCTGACCGGACTTGACCGCAACAAGGGAAACCCGCATCATCTTGAACACCTGCCGCCTGTCTTCAAACTCCTTTGCTAGGTGGTTCACAGCATTTACTCGCCTATCCGTGTTTCCTGCTGAAACTTTAGCTTCAGGATTGTGGTTGTGGTGTCTTGACTCTATCACTTCAGGTGTATGGGTCCCAGTGGACAATGTGTCTTCAGAGTCATACTGGGCAGGAGTAAAATCAGTTCGAGCAGCTCTAGTGGTTGCATCATCAGCAGCTAGGCTCTTCTTAGCAGCAACAAGGCTCAGCTGAAAGGAATAAATAGGAACAAATCCAAATGAATACATGTGTTGAAGGATAATTAAAAAAAAACTGAAGCCAAATAATTATATACCACTATTTTCTAACAGAATATTTAATTGCTCTCTCTTTCTTTTCCCTTTTTGATAGAGGCTCATGTTGGTTTTCAACTATATAGTCTACTCCAACTTGCTTGGGACTAAAAGGCATTGTTGTTGCAGTATATTTTCTAACAGATCAGCCTAGACAGGTACCATAAAATTCAATATCAGAACAACTGTTCATTATTTCGTTTAACACACCATTAGAAAACTTGTTGAATATTTTCGTATGTCTTCCCATGAGGAGGTTATGTTGCAGTATGATGAATTCACGTTGCAAGAATATATTGATCCATTCTTTGAACATACAAGCAAACATACAAATAATCAACTAGATAATTACCTGCAGAGAAGAGAGCTGTCTCTTCCATGCCTCTTCCATAGATTTCATTTTGGCCTCATATTCCGACCATTTCCTCTCATACTGTTCCAATTGCCGTTTTAGCATTACATTTTCTTCCTCCTTGCCCGTAATGCATCCTCAGCTTTCAAATACGACCCTGAAGCTCAGTGATGATGACTGGTTCATGAGGATAATGCCCATTCATTTCCTGTCATTCGATGCCAATGTTAGGAACTACTATACCTTTTACACCTATGTATTAGACAGCTGAACCGATTCTGTATCTTGTACAGGGAGAACTTCTCAAGTTCTTTAGAATATAGTTGGATATCACAATAACAGAAATTTCAGTAAACTTAGTAAGTAACCATGCTTATGCAAATTCCAGATGAGTTACGGTAGCAGATCATTCAGATTATATGTACTTCTCATTCAATACAGGATGAAACGAATATGCAGCTAGCGAATTAGAAGATTGGAACAGATAAAAATATAGATATTCTTTGGTATAAAACTCACATGGCAAATTCTTGACTCGAATTATTCTTCCTTGTGTCCCCTTGATCTATGTTGTGGCTGGCCTTTGATTCCTTTTCATCCAGCAGGCACTTGTATTTCCTTCTGGCCAGGCACCCACGTATCACTGCAGTAACATATGACAGCACATGATTAGATAGATACACTACTCTAGGGTAATGTTAATATGCCCTCTTTTATTTTATCATATCAATTACCGGACTGAAGAAGAATGATATGACTCAGTTGATCATTAAACATGTTAGCTGCAAGTCGACGCCTAGTGTACTTCTGTATGAGAACAGCTGCCCTCCATCTCTTGACAAGATCATCAAAGTGTATTCTTGTTCTTTCACCGCGTATAACTGCAGTTTGGAAAACAGGACGAGTATGATAGATGTTCATATTATTAGAATTCAGGAATGTTTTGAACGAAAAGAAATAAAGTGCATTACATGATTGCAAATTCATTGCCCCTTTCTTTAGTCGTTGATATCCCTGTCGAGAATGCAAACCCGGAAGTGCTTCTGAATACGGAGGGTTCCACGAAGCATCTGTCTTTTAGCATTTTCCAGTGCAGCAACCTACAGAATAATCAAAAGATTAGAAACCACACTCACAAGATCACAAGCTAAACCAAACTACAAGGGCACGGCCCAAAGAAAACAAGCATTTGTTGTTTCCATCTGCAGAAAATGAGCACTAAGGTGGGACCACGCCCAAAAAAGAACCTTAATTTCCTGTGAGCGATAAACATAGGGCGGAGAGAGAGACTTTTTTTTTTTTTTTTGCTATGGTCTACTGCACAATGTATCCGAAGCATCATAGGAGTGTATTTATGTCTTAAGGTCACCTTTTTACTCACATTGTGGCTGCCCTAAAATTTTTGTATGCTAGTGCAGCTGGGTGAGGGATTTAAAAAGATTTTTTTTTTTTCAAAATCCTAGAATTTAAAAAAAGATTAGAACTTGGAATAGTCGATTTATTGTACCTGTCCTGTACGGAAAAACAATTTCGTGTAGCCAACTTGATACATTTCAGGGGGAATGTTCAACAGTTGCAAAACAGCAATTGAAACACTAAGTGGATCTTGAGATGTAATGGAACGCAAGAGAAGAAATCCGTATCTGCATATTATTGAACAAGTCGTAAGTCAAGTGGCACACAGTATCAAACTAATAAACAAGTACATTTTTTAAGTCAGATTCAATGAAATAGCGACCTTTCAGCAAATTGTTGGTGAGTGATCCTAGTTGGATAGCATGTTCTTGATATCCGAACAACTTCAAGCACCCCACAGCATTTAAGCTGGTGCAAGACAAGATCATGCTCGAATAACCTTGGATGTTGTTTGCTATTTGGTTGAATGCATCGAATAAAATGTGGGGTTGTACTCTCCAACTGCTGCATTAGCTTGAACAGTTGAGCCTGAATACACAACAGAGTATTGGGATGGCTAAATACAACTTTATATAAGAAATGACACGGAAAGGCATTAAGGTATTATGAAACAAAGAACTAAAAGAACTACCAAGAAACTGAATACAACTTATACAACCCAAAGCATAGATATCTAGAGAACCATTTTCGACAATATTATCTGTAAAGATAAAAAGAATGAAAGATTTGAACCAGTACCTTAAATTTCGTGACAACACTTTGTTTCTGTGTATCCATTACTGAATGCCATGACAGACTTGATTTATTCTGAGAATCAGCAACCATTACAGAGGCAAAATGTTTTGGAAGTTCACATTGACATGATGATAGTAGTTGGATTGACTCAGAGTGCAATGGATCTCTGTTCTTCTCCAGGAACCCAGCTGTATCATATGTCACCTGGAATCAAAATCAGGACTGTTATCATGTTGCATTTAGAAGAGCTTCAACAGCAAGTTATCAGAACAGAGAATTGAATGGGCAAGCTTTGCAGATCTGGAGGATGTTGGAGGTTAGAAATAGCTTAAAGATAAAACAAGACGACGATTGACCAACCTCCCCGGCATAATGGCAAATCTTAAATGTGCCTTCTTTTTCACCCTTGAAGCAAGAGTTACCACTTAATTGCTGCTTAAGCTTGTTAGCAAAGGAAAAGTCTGTTGCCTTTGGGAAAGTAGAGTCTTCATCCAATAATGACAATAGCCCTAGAGGTTTCTGCAATGTAACAAAAGGTGAGCACAGTAGTACATATACTGATCTTACAAATTCAAATAGTAAAGCTTATAATATTAATATGACATGATATCATGATAATGGCACATTTTTCTTCAGTGATTCCACTTACAGCCACTTTCTGATCTATTGTTCTCTTATAGTCTTATCTATAGAACAAAAAAAAAAATGGAGCAACTTCACTTAAGGATATTTCCATCTGTTCCAACTTTTGTTTTTCTCATTTTATATAATATAAGGAGGTGCTCGTTTCTGCTGTAATAAGCTCAAAAACTAAGGCATTCTAGTAACCCGGCATAACTGAAAATGCAAAGCTCAACATTGCAGATCAAGATAATTAGAATTTAGAACCTGCAATAACCTGCATATACTACAAGAAAAGGATTGGAACCAGAAAGCATATGAGAATGGGGCCAAATAGCCATAGAAGCCTAAAATGCAGGCATTGTTTCTTCAGACATGCCAGGTAAGCAATTACAATACATATGTTGATCGATATCAGGCTTAAAAACTATTTAAACTACCATAGAAACAGTGAATATATGATCCATCTGTAACTGGGTTGCATGAAAAAATGTCAGATACCTTCTCAAAGAGGGACAAGCAATTAGTGTTATCCACAAATTCCACGGGGTCCAATCAATTCCGTCTTCCAAGTATTCCTGGAAGTGGAACAAAACCAGCATGAGCATACTGATACACTGACTCAGAAGGTCCAAGGAAAATATTGCATGAGCAGAAACATGGAAACAAGGGAAACTATTCTACAATTTTATGAAAAAAGAAAGATAATGATGGCTAATGGATCCAAAAGCAAACGAGCAGGTCATGTGCAAAGTGGACCAGAACAAATAATCATAACCAGAGTTCAAACAGAACTGGAACTAGTATCAGGGCCTTGCCGGCACATCAGAAACCAGTTGCTTCTTGTGGTTTTCTAGGTTTTTGCATTTTCTAGAATAACTTTTTTCTGACTTCTCCTTTGATAATCACTAAATGTCCTGATCATAACTAAAAACCACTTGGATTTGGAATCCTGGTGCCAGCTACAAGACATCTAAGTGGTTTCTGTCCCCAGAAGCACAGAATCACCACTGGAAAGGCAAACCAAAAATAAATAATATTCAGATCACATTGAACCATTCATATCTAACTCAGGTTACAAAGAGAAACTTCAGCATGTGACCACATCCCCTAGTTATGACAAGTGGCAAAGTTTGCAAGATCGTTTACATCTTTAGTACACAACAACATAACCTGATACTGTTTTGCAGGAAGAAATCATGCATAATACAATTCACATTCATTCATATCTTTGATGCTAACATAAATAATGCAAGGAACTGTTAGAATCTTACCTCCTGTTGTAGTTTGAAAAGATGTCGGTTGAAGTGCTGCTGCAGCCTCTCATTGGCATAATTTATACAAAATTGCTCAAAACCATTCTTCTGTAATGGTTTAACCAAATGTTACAACTGAGGAAATGCCAAGTAATCGTACTAAAGAAAATGCAAATATTCCATACATTGAAACACTCAAACCCATAAATATCCAAAATACTTATGGATCTCCATGTAAATTGCCTCCCCGTTCCAAGTGATTGGTTAATTTGCTCAACAATCCAGTCAAATAAATTGGCGTAGATTGACTTCGCTAGTGCATCTCTTGCGTCAATGGCCTACAGAAATTAGAAATCTTGAATAAAATTCTAAAAGATCAAATCAATAGATCCATGATGCAGATAATTTTTCAGGATACTACATACCTGAGTTAAAGTCAGCTTTTTAATGATACTGTCATTTCCAGCTCGGATTTTACGACAGTGGACATAGCAGTCACTAGTTGATTTGCAGTGCAGCCTAATAGCTTTGCAGCAGTAGCCAACCCTGTGAATACATTATACAATCAAATGTCTGCATTTTGGGGACATTTTCTACTGGATAAGGCAAAGAAATAAATGGAAATATATACACTGGGAATTATACCTTCGTTTGAAACGACTTCCACATAGTTTTCATTATCAATCACAGAGAATGATATGTTTCCCAGCCACAAGACAGCTGCAAGCATAGAAAATAATTTCATTTGGTCTTCCTTAGATATTTGAATACTATCCAAGGCATCCTGCACATGAAACAAAGGATAAATAACAAATAAGATAAAATCCTAGCATAGCTTTGGTTGGAGAAGTTATTTGGATTTTCCAGTAACATTACCACTAGCACTGTGAACTTTTTGAATCATCAACACCATCGATTTTCAAGCAATTACTCTGCTTCAAGTAATTGTAGTCACTGGCGCTTTTCAGAAACAGTTTTTCTGCAGAGTGAGAAAAAAGGAGGAAAGATGAAGACTGTTTCACATATCACACTAAAACGTATAAGATGTAATACAGACAGAATGTGGCACACAATTTTCTTGACAGAAGCACCATTTGAAACACTTAAATTGCAATATAAGCACATCAAACATGAAGGTATGATTACTTTTGAGAAGGGGAGGAGCTCCAGAGCACAGTTGATAGAAAATATGGTAAGATCTCTCTCCTTGTGCCCTTTGAACCACCCTCGACTACAGGAGAAGACAGAGCATATTTACACCTTGCAGAAATAATAGAATATGGATTTCTTAGCAATGCATGAATTCCCTTACCTTCTCAAGCAGGACTGGCCCATGGGATTCAGTAAGAGGTACATGCACAGCCAAGGAAATAAGTTAACAGGAGTTCAAAGTATTGTGACTAGCCCTCCAAACAATGAATGGTAGAGAAGGCTTACAAGTCTGGATTTTAGCACCACACATTTTTCCAGATTCAGAAAAGTGTATTTCAATAAGCTTGCCCTACATCAAAATCATCACAGCATCATAAGAATACCGAGAAAGTTAGAGCGGGACAGTGTGGCAACAATACAGGAAGATGAACTCACAAATCGCTCGAGTTATGGTTTCGTGATGTTTTTGCATTCCCAATGCTTCCAGAATAACATTGGTTTGAAGAACCTCAGACTCCGTACCACTAGCACCCCCAAGATCAGACAAATATTGCATTGCAATTTTAGCCGTCTCGGTTTTTCCTGCTCCACTTTCACCACTGAAATGTGACAAGGAGCACAGATAGCATATTTAAATTTGGTAATCCAGACCCCCAGGGTTTAAGAGAAAGAAGATAAGGCATACTAACCTTATTATTATAGATTGGTTTGTGCCATCTGCAGAGTATCAGGAGTTACATTAAAAGACAGTTCTTGCAAAACATTATAAATCATAACTGTTCTCTTTAGCACCTACCTCGCAGCATCTCATTAAATGCCAAATCAGCAACTGCATACACATGTGGGTCATCGTTGGTCTTTTGCTTGTATTGCATGATTGAAGACTTCCCATAGAGTGCAACTTCTTTTAACGGATTGACAGCAATCAGAACAGGTCCTGACTTTGTCTACAAATAAAGTATAAACAAGTCAGGATACCTAGAGTGAGCCATATATATACTCTTATATAATACAATGAAACAATTGCATAGTGCTTACATAGATAAGATCCGAGAATATACGCAATTGCAGATTGTAAAAGAACTGAAGGTTCATTCAAGTAACTCATTTGGATTAAATCATCCACTCCATCGAGGATATCAGGGTTGGCAGGCAAGAGTTGTTCTGGTGACACCGTCAAAACCTAATCAAATAAACATTGAGTAAGAATTGTAAAGGAGTTTCCCAAATGACTATATCATTGTGGCCTGTGGTAATATAAGACACTCACTTTTCCATTAGCCAGGAGTATTTCAGCATCATCTCCAGATATTGATTGGATCTGTCCAAGTTCCCACTTAGCATTTGGTGAAGAACACCAAACTCGTAGCTTCTGAAAAATGTCCAAAAACTATTATCTCATATGGTTCTTCCAATCACAATATAAACTCAGAAATATCAAACTCAAACCATCAAGGGATAAAGAACTAGTTCGATTTCGACTTATACTGCTGTAAGAAACAACACTTTTTGATTGTCCAGATCCATACATCCTGAGGTTAAAACAACATATTCTTTTCATTCGATATCCACGCTTACAAGGTTTAAAGTAACATGACATGCCAAACAATTTGTGGATGTAATAAACTAACTGACCAAAACAAGTCTGAAGTATGAGATCAGGAAAAATCATTGAAGCGATCACTACTGTATCTTCTTGGGAAACAACAGTAAGCTCAGCATAACCCAAACATAACCACGATTTCACATGAAAGTCTTATTCGCAAATATCATAAACAAACGATCAAAAAAGGGGTCTACAAATTCAGCACATAACAAACACATGTAACAAACACATAACAAGCACATAACAAACACACTTTGATCAACATTTCCTGTTTTGACTCATGAATGATATTTTGCCATCATGTTAGACAAAGTATTCAGGTTACTTCAATTACTTCACATTGCAATAACAGAAATATTTCTTACAAATTCCACAATGAACAAGCCTCTTACCTTCTGGAGAACATAGTCCGTGATATCTGTATATGCTGATTTCCCATTCATCTTTACTGTTGCTGACGAAACCGAGGGGGATCCTTACAAACCGCCGTACCCTTCCTCTCCTCATGAAACTTATCAACATATGGCGAGTCCTCCAGTGCTTCTGCATTAGCGAACTTCCTCTTGGCCCCAAAGATGGAGACTTTCACCGGCTTTTCCTCCTTGGCCTCCATCCCAGAAATCTCCTTCTTAGCCCCAAAGATGGAGACCTTCACTGGTTTTTCCTCCTTGACCTCCACCCGAGCAATCTCCTTCTTAGCATCTTCCTTCTTGTCAACCACTGCAGCTTCTGTGGCAGCAGCTGTTGCCATGCCATTCTCGAGCTTAAAGCCAGCAGGCAGTGATGGCCGTCTGGTGGTGGGCAGCCGGCCACGGCTAGTCGGCCGGGCTGGCAATGTTGGAGGCGCATCCTTGGGCTGTTCATCGCGCTTCTTTAGAGTCTCAAGCAAGACCTCAAGGGAGCTCTTCTGCGTGGCTGCTGCCGGCGCCATCACGGCGGCCGCAGAGAGCATCACCACCAGGAAATCAAAAGGCCACCAGCACAGACCGGTGATGTATACCAGGGCTCAAACACCAACTCGCCAAATCCAATAGCCGGACAGAACAGGGACCAGAAATTTCCCCATTTCGCATCAAAACAGGCGATAACTCCAGAAGAAATGACCCCTAACTCGCCAAGGGCTGGAAACCGGCAACCCCCAGACCCCCAAATTCCACACCAAGACTCAAAATTCCTCCAGAAATCTCTCAAAAATCCAGGTTCTGAAGCTCAACTAAGCGGCAATCGCACGCCCAAGGAAAAATTTCGGCGCTGGCCGCAGCACGAGGCCGGGTAAAACCCCCACCCTATGCGCGATTTTTGAAGGGGAAATAGCCGGCCCAAGGTTGGAATCGGCCGGACAAGAAAAGGCTGCGGCTGCGAAAGCTGCAATCTTTGGCCAAAGGAAAGGCGAAAGAACCCGAAACCAACCAAAGCAAAGCCTCTGCCGAATCAAAGCGGTGGCGTACTAGCAGCAGGGAGCAGCACACGCAGGTGGCCACGAAATCATCACCCGAGAAACAGGATAATTCCCCGCACGCGGCCGCACCGCACCGCACACACCCCGCGCCGCTGCAAGAACCAACAGCGAGCCTGCCCACTCCGAACCGACCGCCGCTCCCCAAATCGAAAACAGAAAAACACGCAAGAACGAAACCGAGATTATTGCTCTTTTTCTGGATGGAGGCTTTGCTTCTCCCTCACATTTCAAACCTCTCCGCCGTCCGCTCCCCTCGTCCCCATATCTCCGTGTCTTTTTCTCCCTGCCCCCCTTGATCCGTTACTAGGCAGTGGGAGAAAAAAAAAATGTTCAGGACAAAGCAAGCCAAATGACGCCTGTACCCTCGCGCTCCCTCGCTAATTACGCCGCGTGGCCAGTGGCGTTTTCGTGAATCCCGCGGCGGATGGAGGGCTGATTCATGGATGGTTTGGGGAGACGCGGTTGGGGCCGTTGGATGCCAGCGGCTGCGGGTCTCGCTGCCGCTGGAAGATTTCAGTTGGGGGTGAGAAGTTACGCAACTGCCCCCAGGAGGGTTAGTGCGCTGCTGGCACGTCGTCATTTGGGCTGTTTGAAAACGGATCTTATTTGGATGCTGTTAATCTTGTTTGGATGTTTTTTTTGAGAAAAGGATCTTGTTTGGATGTTGTGAAAGAAAAAAGAAAGAGGTGATGGAGATTTATATCCGGAAGGAGAAAAAAATCTTGTGAAAAATAAAAGAAAGAGATGATGGATATTTTATATCCGGGAGGAAAAAAAAATCTTGTGAGAGAGAGAAGCTTCTGTTAGGCAGGTCTCCTATTTGTTTGTGTCCGTCTGGTATGGTCAACGGTAAGTCGAGAAACACCCACGTATGGAGAACACACAAATTTTGTATAAATTTGTATAGAATTTTATTGGAATCATATTAGTTTTAAAGGAAAAATAAAGAAATTGAAAAACTGGTATAAGTGTCTGTTAATGTTTTTGTGTTTGCAGGTACTTTTGTTGGCAGGCTTTTGTTTAGTGGGAGAGTTTGCAAAGCTCTATGATGAGCTAGGATAGTGTGCCCATGGTTGCCTAAATTAAGAAAAAGTTTATGCCATTCCATCTCCTTGGTAAGGCCAGTCTCGGCCATTCCATCTCCTTTCCAAGGGTATGAAATAGATGTCATCAATGCACATGCGTGGAACTCTCAATCCGTCAAGCCACTCTTTTAATTTTGTGTATTTAGCCACTGTTTTTCGTTTTTACTCCATCCATCCGCAAATGTTCATTAAATCAAGAGCGAATAGGCTTATGCTACTCATGCAAAAAGTCAGGTCACCTCCTAACTGGCGCAACAAATAGTGGTCAGGACAGTTCTAAATCCCACTGTAATTTGACTAGTCTAGTCTAAATATCAAAATGCGTGGAACTTAATAAGACGACTTTGGTTGTAGTAGCTGCTCCCCGGTTAAATTATTTAATTTTGTATGTAGCCACTATTTTTCTATTTATATCCATCCGCAAATGTTCATTAATAAAGCAGTGCTAATGCTATATAAAGCAATCATTTGGCGCCAATAGTTATTTTTAATGGATGCTGAAAAGGTAATTTGCGACAAAACAGCTAAATATCTATTAATAAACAGTGCTATGATGTAGAATCAAGGTTTTAGGATGCTGACAAAAAAAGTGAAAGAGAGCATGTAGACAGGTTACACGGAAGGGAAGATGTCCTCTGATTAAAAGTTATTATTATTATTAAAAGCCTACATTAGTCTATCACACGACTCCGCGGCGGGTACCAGCCAAGCGGTGCGTGTCGTGCTAGTGCGGCAAAATTTTCCATGGCCGCCACCGCCCACCCGGGAGGGGCCGGGTCCGGGGACGGACGACGTACCACGGCTTTTACAGGACGTCGCGACGAGGAGCACGGCCTGTGGCCTACCCCGACGCGAGAGGGAGGGAGAGCACACGATGGCTAGGAACGAAACGGATAAGGGATAACGCCGCCACACGCCGTGGCAACTTTAGCACGTAGTACCGCCACCAAACGAAGGAAAAACGAGCCGAAACATACCTGCCGGCTGCCGGCTGCAGTAACGCTGAAATTCCTGCCGGTGGTGGCACCGTGGCAGTACATTGTTTTTTTTTCTTCTTTTTGTGATGGAACGTGAAAGCTACCCTCGCGGGCAAATCTCGTTCCCGGTGCAGATAGTAAAGTCTAGGCACCCGGCCGGGAGATCGAAGCGGAGAACGTGGCGTCGTCCGTCGCCCAGGGACCAGGCCCAGGCCAGGCCAGCGTACACCGTACAAGAGGAGTACGAGGGCAAATTGCAACTCTTGTACGTGTACGCATCCCCATCTCGTAATGCGCCACCGGCCGTATGCCAGCCAGGCCCATACGTACGGTGGCCGCTGGACGGACCCGCTTGCAGCGGCTGTCTGCAACCGCGGGCGGCGACGCCGGCGAGACGCGTACGCGGCAAGCGTCGATCGTCGCGCTGCATGCGCACCAGAAAGACAAGGCAAGGCATGTGGGCGTGGCAGAGTGCTCGCTGCTGCCAGTCTCCTTTCTGCACGGAGAATGGAGAGAAGAATGGCTCCGGTGCCCGGTTGCCGGTTGGAACGGATGGACGGGAACGTGGTTGGAGACCGTGGTTTGGGCCTTTTATCTTTTGGGTGTCGACCTGCAGCTTTGGTTTTGTTGACGATTTGAGACCTAAAACAAGATCATGGAGCCAAAGCAACAGTAGTAGTAGTACTAACCGCTTTGGTAATTAATTGCACGGGACCGAACAGCTCATAAGCTCATTTTTCACTTTGGATGAGAGAACAGTGCAGGGGCCGTAAAATTCTATATTCACAGTTCAAATTCTTCATTCAGTGGCAGTGAGCGGATCTCCCATGGACCGCTGTGCTCACTGGCACTTCTTCACAGTGGTGGCCTTGTGGTCGTCGAGCAGGCAGCAGAGTGCGTGGTAGGGTCACTGGGTGCGGGCACTCGGCGACGGCAGGGGGCTTTCGATTGGCTGCTCGGCGACGGGGAAACACACGAACGCGGATCTCCTGGCCTGCTGTGTCCCATGCCATGCCAAAGCCAATGGCATGCATGATGTGTGACCCCGCGGTCTTCGGTTGCGGATCTCGAGGCACAGAGGTCGGCGTCCAGCCAAAGGAAAAAGGGCCGGCCAGGTGAGCCCTGTTGCCCTGTTGGAAGGTTGCAGTGCAGCAGCTGCTGGACTCATACAAGTCGCGGCTTGGCCAATGGCCGCGGTCCAGGTCCAGGATCCGGATAATACTCCGTACAAAGATGGTGAGAGCTCGGGAAACGTACTCCCTCCGTCCATCTTATTCGATCTTCGTCTTTATTCAAAAATTTTTACACAAATATTTATTTTATTTTTGGTCATTTTTATCGATGAAGATACTTGAACATTGATTAATTTATTTTATGATTTGCGTAAATATTTTTGAATAAGACGGATGGTTAAACGTAAAAGTTTAAAAAGTCAAAAAAACGACGAACTACACGAGACGAGAGAGATCTCATTCCATGCTCACTGGTGACTGCCTAGTGAGTGATGACAGGTGATCCATCTCCACCGGCAGTGCCGCCCCAAAGGAAATACTAGGGTGGTCCAGGCCAGGCCTCCAATGAAACCCACACGAGCAAAGATCAGCCCCCTCGTCGACTGTCAATTCCTTGTCCAGACACGCATTATGGCCAAACGGTTGGTGGCATCATCATCTCGCGGACCATAGTGCTGCCTCCAACGCCTTTTGCAATCTTTATATGCTAGTACTACTTACTATACTAGTAGATGAAGACCTTTAGTAAGTTCTACAATTAGAGAAATTGATTAGCTATAACAACGCAGAGTATCGGAGTTCTGAGCCGCCACTAGCCCTCTGCTTAATGATCCAGAGATCATATATAATGGCCACCACCATGAGCATGAGCCATGATGAGGAATCTGCCGCCGCACCCGCACCTCGTGTGGGCATGCAACGCCGCAATGGATCAGAAATACACCGATCGAATCCATCTCCATTGCCGGCCGGCCGGGCAAGCGTCTCCATGGGATGATTAGGTGTGGCAAAGCTGGGTCAGGATCATGAGGGACGCGGCATCATTTCAGGGCCCTTGCTTGCAAGCGAGGGCGCACCGGGACTACGGTGAGGGCAGGGCAAGGGGACAGCCAACCAACCATGCATCCAATGCATGCACTCCATGATCCTGCTCGAGCTGCTTCGTTCTAACATTCCATTCAATGAGGGGCAGGGCAGGCACGTTATTTTCGATCGATCGGGACCACGCGTATCTGTTACGTGTACTCCCAACCCCACTTCTACGGTTCTGCTGCCATCATAGCGGAATAGGAAGATACTCCTTACTGTACCATCATAGTAGACCTTTTTTTTAGATAAAGATGATCGTAGTGAACTACTAGCAGTGTATGTGTACCTATAGATAAAGATGATCATAGTGAACTACTAGCAGTGTATGTGTACCTACCTAGCTTTCTGGTTTTCTTTACTCTGGCAGTGTATAAAGACGATCCAGTGATTGAATTGAAACCATCATCCACTCCCTCACCATCTCTCTACCTTATAATTAGCTTGATTATTAAAGAATACAATTAAACTCCGCTACAAATCTATCCATGCATTTGCCCGTGCTATGTCATAATTAGTTGTAAACTTTTGAGTGTATGCCAATCACACCTTCTGTACAACTCACTACTCAAGCTTAAGACGATACTCAAAAGTCAGAGAATCAACATGTCATCAAAAGTCACGTGTCTTGGGCTCAATAACCGAACAAATTAACACAACCCTCGTTAGTCCCATAACGTGTCTTGTGCTCACGAACATTAATTAATTTATCTACATCTGTAGTCGCTCGCAATTGGTACATATGTATTCAAGAAACATCCTCATCCTATCCTGATTGACACATGGTCACCACTTCACCTGATAAACAAAATCCTAAACAACGTCACAAATGCTTATGGGTGCATGGCATATTGGCATCCTACCTTTACAAGTAGTACATGCTTTCGACACATTTGCACAATTGTATACTGCCGTTTTTATTTGTGGATATAGGGTTGTCGTCCAATCTTTTTTAGGGATGGGGTTCATATTGCTTGGTTCAAGAGGTCGAAGTCATCTCTATTTCACGCTTGGATGTTAGCCTCTTTCACCTCCTCCACCTCTTCATTCTTCCCCACCGAGGGTTGAGGCACCGATAGTACCAAGGGCATGCCTTGATCGCAGCCACACCCGCCATGTCGCGGTAGTGGCGGCGGCCAAAATTTCGCCACACCTCCCCGCGGCATCCTATTATGTGCTCCGACATCATTACTAAATCCCACCGACAAGCAAAAGTTTTGTGGCTAGCCACTACCGTTGAGAACCAAACACCACCCGGTTGTGGGCGGCAAAGTTACGCGTGTGGCGTGCGGATCGATAACCAAACAACCCCCCAAATCCTTCGGTGTGCTTGCACACCTCGGGAATGCGAGGCACAAACTCAGAGTGTGGGGGTATGCAAAGCAAGGGAAGAAGCATATGCACAAATAGACTAGAATGGCATCAAGGAGACAACGAGATGGACGTAGGAGAATATTTCCTCGCGAAGACGCACTGACAACCCACTTCTCTATCCTAGGTCTCAACCTAATACACGCCATGTTATTAAGTACTTCCTCCCTCAACAAGAGAATACAACTATGGTATCTCCATGTCACCACAGGAGTTTGGTAATACCGAAACGATATGTTCTTTGATATCTATGCAAATTCGGTTCCTTAGGAAACCGGTACCGAGAAATTTGGTATCGGTAAATTCAGTTCGGTTTTGGTTTTTACCGAACAATAGCGATCACAGAGAAGATTATAGCAGGTTCAAAAGCAAGTTTTGACGTGATTTCATAGAGATAATATAGCAAAATACATATACATATAAAAGTCTACAAGGCAATAAGTTTGAGCACCAAAAATAAATAAATAATATAATAGTTAACAGTAGTGCAATCAATAATATAAGAACACTCAAACTCATCACATTTCAGGTAAATTTGGTTCAGTTTCGGTATTGCCTCGGTAAAAATTCGGTTCTTGGAAACTTGGAACCCGAACCAAATATTTAGGTTTTAGTATCTTTGATACTTTCAGTTTGGTTCTTGGTATGTGCCCAGGGTGATCTCCATGCCTTAGTAGCTCAAGTTTAACCAAGTTTACTAGGAATAGTACTCACATTTATGTCTCCAAACTGATTTATTATGAAAATACATTTTATATTGATTTAGTATTATTTATTTTGATCATAACGTCGCTATTTCTCATATAATTTTTTGAGAGACATTTCTCATATAATTTTCGTTTTTAAGAAATCATATAATTGAACGTGTTTGACTCATTAAAAGGCGAGAATTTGTTTTGTTGACGGAGGGAGTACTAACATAACATAGTATTGAACGACTACTTACATTGATTACCTTCTACTCACTTAATTCGGTCATACGTGTACTAATCCACCATCCATGTGTGAATGAATTGTACAACATATTCCTACGCAACGCAAGCAAAATATCTCATATTCCTATGCAAGCAAAAAAAAAAAATCTCATCCCATGATTGACCACGAAAAAAAAACTGTAGTGCGCCCAAACGGAAACGAACGAGAGCACCACGACTGACAGGGAAACGACATGAGGCGACTGGCGACATCCCCATCTCGCGCCCTCTGCCGCCGCGGTTTTTCTGTACGTGGCCGCTCGGACGACACGACACGACGGCCGGCCTGGGCCGGGTGCATGCACGCTTGCTGCTTCGCTTTGCTTTGCCGTTTACGCTTGTCGTGGCCGGCCGAGCCGTGGCGCGGCCCCCGGAAAGCGCACCACGTTGCGTGCTATCTGTCCATCCTCTTCCCCTCGCCCCGCCGGCGCCTGCTTGCAGCCTGCAGGTTTGGTGAGCCGGGCCAATCGCCACACGCCAGTCCGTCACCGCGAAAGCGACGCCGCGTGCGTGCTCTGTTTGGTGCGAGTGGAGCTGGGTGGGGAGCCTGGGAGAGCAGCGGCGCACTCACTGGGCCAGAGGGAGGAAAGCGACGGCAGGCGATGGCCTGATTGGGGTCTCTGCTCTCAAACTGGATGGCACGAAGTGGACGCACGGCGGCTACACCCACCGGATGGGGAGTTCCCGGCTGACGGAGCCACGCGCCGCCGTACGTGCTCTTGTGCATCAGTGCAGCGTGGTTGCGGTTTCCGCCCGGGGCAGGCGGTGGTGGCGCGCGGCGAGGGGAGGTAGGGATGCATGGCCTGGCTTTGTCAATGGCGCCAGATTAGTAGCATGACTTCGTCGTCGTCGATGGATACCTTTATGGCTTCATTTGGTTGTTCTGCGTTTCTTTTTTTTCTGGTGAGACGGCGTGACGCTTTGACGACCGCTCTGCGCCGCGACATCTGGAAGCGAGCGCAGGAAATTCAGCAGCAGCGATTTTTCAATTGTTGTGACGTGGGTTGTTGGAGCTCGGAACGTGGCGTGGCGGCCGTGCAGTCAGGACGTTTGACTTCAGCACGGCATGCCGACGGGCTGACGCTTTACCTGAAGTGCATGCATGATTGGTCCATGCAGACATAGCATGCAGTAGTATAGCAGAAGATAAAAGTTCGGCAACCAACTGTCAATTCTTGACTTCATGTGCCTATAGGCACTTTTGTTGATGACTTGATGTGAGCCTTTTATCGTTGCAATAAAACAGAGAAGCCCATGTATGTACATTGCCGGTGGACATTTGATTTTTCTTTTCACGATAGAATGGAGTACATTTTTTATTTGAAAGCAGGTAGTTTCTTTAGAAAAAAAGAACAGCAAACAAAGGAGAAGGAAGAAAATTAAAAAGAAAAATGGTTGGGGTTCATAATTGTATTTGGCCCAGATATGGAATGTAACAACGGCCCATCAAAATGCAATGCACCTGATTGATTAACGCCCAGCCCAAATTGTCGGAACTTTGAGGTCCGAGATCGCCACCAAAGCTCCGAGAAACCCTAGCCCCTAGGACCTGGACCAGCAGGGCGAGCCGCGCAGCCATGGCGAAGAACCGGAACAAGAAGAACAAGGCCAAGAAGAGCGGCGGTGTCGCCGCCATGGACACCTCTGAGGGCGGACCCGCCACATCCACTGCCGCGGACGCCCCGCAACGTAAACTTCCCCTTCGAATTTCTTTTTTTTTTTGGATGAATGTTTTTGTGTTCGCCTCTTTTGGCTTCTATGATGGCTCGGTTCATGATTTTTTTCTTTATACCTGGCAGCAATGGATACGTCCGAGGGAAAGCAGCCATCATCGGCCACAGCGGCGCTCGGTTCGATCAACAAGTAAGCTACAAAATTGCAGTGCAGCAATTACTATTGCTTTTTATATATGTCTGTGCACAGAGGCTCGTCCCGTCAATTGTATGCTGGGCCTTCAATGATCTGGAACTCAATACAACAATAATAATATGTCAATGTGGGTTCATATGCTCCACACACCATTTTTCCTCTAGGTTGCTTTGGTAGGCAGGTAAGACTTTGGTGTGTATCAGCGTTAATTTTTATGAAACTGCTCTTGTAATGTGTGATTGTGTGTCAACTGTCACAAGTGGCACATGGGCAAAGAGTGTTGGAACTTTGAGGTGTTTTCACATAAATTTTGATTTTGAATCTGAAATCAAATTTGGAATTAGAAGGAAGTTTACAGAAGAAAGAAAAAGGAAAAATGAAAAAAAGAATAAGGGGAGCAGTTGCTGCTAGGCCAATTCAAGGCCCAAGGCCGAGCAGACCAGCTACGTGCCTGCTCTGATGGTGCCTTAGCCCTTCCTTGTGAAGGAACACAGTGGCTGCAGGTCGTGCCTCTGTTCTAACTGGATTGCTGGCTGTGGTTGCCCTATGCAGCACCTCTCTACAATGGGCGTGGAGTGGCATGCCATCAGACTGAAATCTTGGCAATCAGAACGCAGAAACCTCCCCATTGCTCCTCCACCTGCTCTCCATCTTCCTGTCCAGTGATGCTTTAGTGCTAGCTGCTAGCCCTGTGCTTATTCGTCTCTTTGTTCTGCACATGGTGCCTAGTGACTGTATCACTGTGACTAAGAAAAAGCACGAAAAGGCTAGCGTGCTTGTGTCCTGGTTAGGTCAGTATGGTTCATGTGATCCCTATTGCTCAGTGGTGGTGCTCAGACATGGTGTTATCTTGGTGAGCTTGCAGCCCTAAGCAGTGGTTGTTTGTGTGACTGCCTGTAGCTGAGGCATGTTGACAGAGTTCCATCAGCTCACTGTCGTGGGTGGCAGTGATGGGCGACCACTGGTTGGCGTACTATGGTATTTTGTGGCGGCAATTGTGACGGCATTGTTTTCTGGTTACAAACTATTTTGTTTGTTGCCTTTATCAGGGCCTCACTCTGTTGCATTGAACCCTTGTTCTTTGGGTGTTTTACACAATCTGTCCTGCAGAAAGTATATCAATGACCATAACTTTGAAGACGGTGTTCACACAATCCTCAATTAAGAGGACAAAACTGTTCTGAGACAACACTTATCATGCTTTTTGTTACGACGACGAGCTTTGGATCTTAGAAAGTATGGAGGAGAGACGGAAAGTTCATGGAGCTGTGATCGGGCGCCGTGTGTGTGCGAAATGACAACAGGGAGGCGAGGAACAGGAGCGCCAGGCGCCCAAGGGTGACTATAAGTCACAATCCCAGGCTAATCCTTTCCATTAACAAATCAGGACTCTTATAGTGTTTACAACTCTAGCTCAGCTAACAAACTTGCTAACAAACTCCAAATATCTAGGACTCGACTCCAAACTAACCAATCTTCTAAGACTCAACCGATCAGGCCTAAGAAAACTCCTGGGCGTGGCTCAGCTTTGGTGGCACCTCTTCCTCTGATAAGTTTGGCCAAACATAACACTTTTCTCTTGGATTCTCTTTGCTGTGAAGTTCATGTTGGTCGTCATTTACCAATTCATGTGCAATCTTTAGTTTTGTTGCTGTACAGAACTTACTTCACATCAAAGCTATGGCAGATTGCTTGAATTAGCAAAGAGACATCTGGAATGGACTTCACATCAAAGCGAAGCTGAGAGGCCAAGCATGCTGAGTGCTATCGCACATAAACAGATTTTTCCACTCTATATCTTATCTCGAGACCTGCTTGGACACTATCTTTGGAGATACAGTTCTTGATATGCTGTTCACAGGCCACATCATGTGTAAACACCTAAGTGGCAGGAGTTCACTGCCACAGAGCTACGCCAACCATGGGCAAAGTATAAATCTATTAGAAAGCAACGTTGCTGTAGTGCTCACCGGGGGTGTACCAACCAAGAAATGGCACAGCCACCTTGCACCAGGAACACAAAGTCCATAGTGTGGTTGTGATAACTGTTGGCACAAAAGCACCAGGGCCACACCCACATGCGCAGCACAACATAAGCTCGCCAGCACAATACCAGTGAGCCGCTGAGCCACACAGCCCAAAGGAGCACAGGGACAGCAGTGGAGCCTGATGACAGGGAGGAGAGTTTTTGTGTTCTGATGGAGAAGGGAGACTCTGCTCTGTGTTGGAAACTTCTCTGGTAGGGTTTAACGCCAGCTGATCCGCGCCCATTGTGGAGATATGCCGCAGAAGGTGAAGGCAGGAACTGCAGCAACTGCTACCTTCCTTCATGAATTAAAGCATGGGTGGAGCAGGCAGCCAGCTGGCTGACTTGATCCAAACATTGAAGTGGCCCAGCGACAGCCACTCCTGTTATCTTTTTATTTTTCTGGAAATTTCCTTGCAATCCAAATTTGACTTTACATTTACTAGAAAATATGCCCGATAATTCTATTTGGTACTTGTGCCAATCATAAAAGTGTCCATGTATCAAAATAGGATAACCGTTAGTTGCACCGACGCCTTTGTCTCTTGTCAATAGCAAATGTATCGGTGTTTGGCAAGGAGGTCTCTTCATCACGCGCTTAGTTTCTTTCTCAGAATCCCATGAATCGTATATGCGCACAAAAAATAGGTGGACAACGGACAAAGGGAGTATTTAGAGGCTACATAATTTGCAATAGAAGGCCCATCCATATATATAGGCTTTAAAGATTAAACCATTAAGGTACTTGTATGCAAACATATGACAACCATATTACTCACACATGCAGCGATCTCTTAGCTTAATAATATGTAATCTACATAAAATATGAAGGAGGATATATATAGCCAGCAGCAGATGTATATAGTTGACATGGTGTATGTGCATGATGATGGTGTTGCTGGGGCAAACATATATGCAGGCATGGACAGTGATCCGATCGACCTACGTGAACGTGGCTCTAGTGGTGAATTCCATCTTGTCTTTTTGGTCCTCTCTCGGTCGATCGATGCCGGTGCCGGAGCCGCTGCCTCCATCGCATTCTTAATTTCTTATATATGTACACATGGCCTTGACCGGCACGCGAATTTCGGCTGATGAAACATGCACAATCGTGTCAAATTTGACGCTGGCACGGCAACACAGCGCCCGGATCGTGGAGGCATTTATATTGCAGGCCGCAGACTCCTGCCTGCTCGTGCTTGCTCAGACGCGCTGCTCAGGTGCTGCCCGGATGACCCAGACCAAGCGGTACTCGTCGTGTATTCGTGGGGCAGGCAGACGGAAAGGGGGTCAAGAAATTTTCTCTTTATTAGTAGCTATAGATAAATTCCCCCTCAGATTTTCCAACATGAGATACCTCCAAAATTTTATGTCGACGAAGTACACTTTTTAGCCATGAATAGTTTCTCAATGTGTCAATCCCTTGATTTATATACCCGCTCCATGCATGCTGTGCCAAATGACTAGGAAATTGTTTGTGCAATGCACCTTTGGATGTGAGGATTGTGGATTTTTCAAACATATTGCTCTGACTTAGCTTGTGAAATGTGTTAGTATAAATGTATAATCCTCCATTAATTGACATAAAGCAGCAGGATCTTGTTTGATATTGTCACAGATATTTTATTGTCTGAATTACGTGCTGTTTGAGAAAAGTCAAGTTTCTAGAAGTCAACAAATGGAAAATAATCGGCATCCATGGTAGTTGTGGATGACGTGCTAAGTAGTTATGTCTGAAAGATCTTCACTACAAGCAAACTGTACACATGTGGGTACACCTCTTTTCTGTTCATAGACTTCACCGTAGAAACAAAACTGGCTGTATCTTCACCAATGTTCATTTGCCCAAATAGCCCAAACTAGCTACGTCTACCAAATACTTATCAGGGTCTCATGAGCTTTCACAGCTCAGTTTGTAGTATGGAAGTTTGTACTCAAGTTGGGTTAACTTGACTTTATGTTTTGACCTAATTAGCATTCATAGTTTACTACTGGACTCCTGACTGAGGATCAACAGAGTTTTCTTCTATGGCCATGTAAGGTTGAGCTGTAGTCAACTGCCTAAATGCATCTCTTCATACATTAGATATTAGGCTATTAAGAGTGAATTATTGAAGTTACTGCTTTCTTATCCCCTTTAGTAACTAAATTTGAAAGGTTTATTATAGGACACTAAAAGTGAGTGTTTAATGAATTCCCTAAAAAGCTTGTCCCTTACTTGTGCTATATGATTTAGCTGTGTTTCCTGAAATTTGCATTGTTGTGGACTAGATACATGTCCTCAGTATGTTCTTTGTCTCTTTAACCAGGAAAATAAAAAAGGGAGTGCACATGAAAAGATCACAGAATGCTAGGAAAATGAAAGCAATTGCTAGGGCTGTATCAAAGAATGAAAAGTCTGAGGAGAAGATCCAGAAAGCAAAAAGCAAGAAGACAAGAATTCAGTCTGCCAAATCTTTGTATGACTGAATATTTTGCACTAAGCAGAATTTTGTGTACCCGTATATTTCTAGCTTGTAGAGCAACCGAATCTGTGCTTGACAAAGAAATGAAAACATGTGTTGCTTACAAATCTCGGTGTCAGCTTCTTTACAAGGTCTCGCACTACCTGGTGATAGTAGCATATTGAGGTTTGATTCTTTGATATTGACCTCATAATATACTGACCAAGTGCTATGTCTTTTTCTAAAAGTCCGGTGTCCTTTGCTGAATCGGCAACATATTTTGACTCAGTCCTGTTAAAAAAAATATTTCCAGTGTTCAAGGTTCTTTCTTATGTGTATGAGGGTACCCATGCAAGGCTCCTTTGTGACCGTAGGTTATCCTGGGAGTTTCACCATTTTGCTATTCCTGAGCCTGGACTGTCATCTGGTGCTTACTGGACCCCTTCACACAAGGAAGGAATGAAGGATGTGGAAGCATGCTGTTGATGAGAGGGTAACATGGTCCTACATACATACGGCTTTATGGAAAGATATGATTCCTGGAATGGTTTTTTTGCGATAAAAAGGTAAAGCAAATCATCTCCTTTTGTTCCTGGAATGACTTTTTTGCGATGAAAAAGGTAATGCAAATCTCCTTATGTTCCCTTTTTTTTTTTCCGGCCAAGAACCCAAACAAACTCCAAATGCTTTTTCTTGAAAGCCTTTGAAGATTTATATCTGCATCTGAGATGTTCATTGGGCCTGGAATACTGGAATGTTCCTCGCTGTGTTGTGCCACTAATTTGGTAGTATTCCCTAAAAAATCTAATCTGGTAGTAAGCTAGTACTCGTCTGTTTTTTTAGGGAAGTACTCGTCTGTTATGCCGGTAGTACGTCACTTGTATGTATTGTATTTACTGTTGCCTTGTTCGGATTGGTTGGGCCACAAGATGATGATCCAGGGGGCGCAAGGGGAGTGAGGGGATTTGCAAAAGTGTGATATGGGGCGGGTGGTTAAGTGTAATTACCGAAATCCCATGTGTCCCCGGGCCAACGTTCTATGTCCCACATTATAAACTGTTTGTTAAGGACTATGGGCTCCACTCTTCAAGCTCAAAGTCATCTGTTTTGACAAGCTCAGGTCCCATTTTAGGGGCAGAAATATTAACAAATATTATATGTATAATATAACTCAATCGCTTAAAAGGTCAATTGTTGCCCACTCCCTCTGATCTATAAGAAGTTAAGAACATACAAAAAACGTCAGCCTATATACGATACTTTTTTTTGGTCAATAATCAATGTCCTACATTACAAATTATATAACCCACCTTCTCTGATGTCATTGATGGCTTAACCCAGTCTCTCCTTACTTTTCTCCAGTCTGTCCTTTTCAGTGTGGCAATCATAGGCCCATAGTCATAGCGTTGCAAGGAAGCAGCTGGGAAAAAAAAAAAACCCCTAGAGAGATTCGTGGAGCAACAGGTCTTCCAACGTTTGCTCAGGCATGCGTTATCACACCCGGGATCGCGTATCGATCGATCGGCCGGCGGCGTTTCCGAGACGCCCCCGTCTCCTTCGTTGCTCCCTTTGCGGTTCCGGTTCCGGAGCGCACCTCGTCGTCGTGTTCGCCCGGCGCCGTGTTCGTTTGGCGTCAGGGGAATCTGTGGGGACATCGCCGCGTTCCTATTGACATTGACACTTACTTTACTTGACAACCAGCGCCCTCACGTCCCAGTTCGCCGTGTAGCTATATTTTAGGACATTAAGAGGTATGCATCTTGGTTTATTAGGCCAGTGTTTTTTTTTTTTTTTTCTCTCAATGGAAAAACACGTTTCCAGTAGGATGGTACTTCCTCTGGTCGCAACTTAAGTCAATCTTTCGGTTATACTCCATTCAATTTGGTTGAAATTTGAAAAGTACCTTTTATGCAAGAGCTATCGCCCGACTCACAATATTTTTCTCTCATAAGTTCATAACAAATAGCATCAGCCGGCTTATCAGTCGCAAAAACCATTAGCCGAACAACCTAAAAAAGTATAACTTGTTATCCTTTGTAAATATGGTATACGAAAAGTAGTAAAATATTATTTTTGGATACCGGTTGATACCCAAAAGATGAAGAACTTGTATTCTGCAAACAAAATACATGGTTCATAACATTTCTGCGGTCTAGGTTGTAAGTTAATTTCATTGATCAGTGATCACTGATCAGTGCGTATTTTAATAAGTGGGGGTAAATATGAAAGATTGAAGCAACCATGTGCATTTGAGTTATCATAGGCTTAAACTTAGGAACAAAGGAAGTAGTGTCGACTGCACTTCAAAGAGACATTCTTATTTAAAGAGTCATTAGAATAAAAAACCGTTTCTATATATCTTTAGACATTCTTTTTGAAGAGTCATTAGAATAAAACCGTTTCCAGTGGCAATAGGGACAGTGGCACCGCTCGTGGTCTGAAAAAATCGACCCTCCCTTGGCGGCCAAGTTTGCATCTAAGAACTATTTCAATAGTAGAGCTCCTCCACCCGTCGACCCTTAATTAAGGTCCCCCGATTCGATGCCTCCCTCTCGACACTCATGCTCAAGGATGGGCCCGATCTGCGCCGCCCCCGCGCCGGTGCGGTCCATTCTCGGAGGAGTGGACGTTTGAACCGTTTTTAAGGTCCCGCCGTAGGCTCAGGAGGTCGAGGATGAGGCCGTGGATTGAGCACTTCGTGGTTGCCTTTATTCAAAAAAGAGGAGTTGTTTCGAGGCCCTCGCTTAGAGGTGGAGGTGGGATCGATCTCTCCGCCATGGAGCTCGACATTCGCGGAAGAGGAGGTTGGCTAGCTAGGCCCGGATCTCTATATTCCTTTCTTGTAAATTTGTTCCAATGTAATCACTTAGGATCCAGAATGAGGGGTGGTGATCCGTAATGCTGACATCGATAAAGTTTACGTAAACTTTTTTGAATAAAAACGCGCCTAATTCAGCTCAAAAAAAAAAAAAAAAAAAAAAAACCGCCTCTATATATCTTTTCACTTTTCAACAGTGTCTGGAAAAATCGACGTGCATCTAAGAACTATTTCAATAGTAGAGAGTTGGGACCCTTAATTAAGGCCCCCATTCATATGTACTTCATATAGTGTGTGATGGAGGTGTCTTGTCCGAGCTACAAGTTCGTTACAATTTAATATTTAATCACATATGAAATCCTTCTCAACTTCTTGTAGTATTCGCTAAAATCAGATGACTTAGTTTGACCAAGGACAGTGTATCAATTTTTGTCATCATTCCTCAATCGTTAGGGTTCTACCTAGTAGATCTAGGGGTTCCCAACACTCAACAGTCTCTCTCCCAACAGAACTATTAGTGTGTGTTGTGTGGTCACTAATTGAACCCACCTGCGGTCGACCTCTACTGTAAACACATGACTTCGTGCGACTATAAGTGCTGGTCATGTGCCCAATTAATATGCTGGTCATGTGCCCAATTAATATGCTGGTCATGCGTGATTACGGAGTTTAACTGTAGCTGTAGGCTTGCCATCCACTCCGTAACGACGTCTACTGTAAACACACAAGTAGTACGTTTGGTGCTTTCGTACGGCGACATTTGGAGCATGCCAGCGAGCCCCACGGCTCTGCTGCCTTCCTCTCTACGCCTCTACTCATTCGACAAAAGGTAGGCCCTAAGCATGGTCTGGTGCCTTTCTCTTTACATACGCCTCTACATTTGGAGTATTTGCAAAAAGATTTAACTATGCAAGAACATGTTTAGGGCCTACCTTTTGTCGAATTTTATGGGATCATGGCCTGCCTAGTGCCCACTAGTTGACACTTACTAAAAGAGAAATCCGTTTGTTTGGACCCGTATAACGAAGATGAACTCTGGATAATGGCTATACGTATTTTTGTTGGTGGTAGCTTGCGCGTTGTCCAGTTTAAACATCTGATTAGCACAAATAGGACAGGGATATCAAGTCACGTTCCACTACCACCTAAAAATGGTCTAGTGATCCATCATTGGCAGTGACTCAGATGCTGCTAAGTAACACAAAACAAGATATTGAATATCCCATAAAATAAAATATGAATTTAAGCAATCTAAACTTTTAATTACTGGCCGGAAGATGTTTTTTTTTGAAAGGACAAGGAACTGTAGAAGATACCCACCATTTTACCTAGCAAGATCCATCAGAAGAATTTGACGTAGCATCCTACCTAGTACTTCTATTTTAGAGGCTTAGCGGCGAACTATGATCTAGAAGGAGAATAGCCATCAATCTAAGTATTCGGGTTGTTCGGCTGATAGTTTCTATGATTGATAAGCACCTGATATAATTTTAATGTGAGCAGAAAAAAACAATGTATCATAGCTGATAGCAGGGCGATTAAACTTGGGAGCTGCCTCGCTGATAGCAAAACATCATTAAACTTGGGAGCTGCCTCCCACAAATTACCAAGATTACCATAAATTTTTTTAACCAAAACATCATTAAAATTCCTACACGAAGAACTATTCTTACAAATACAACACACCACCACACGTACACACATATACGTACCACATCATACTCCTACCGTCCTACGTACCGCCTGTTAGATTCATAGAAATAGTAGTTATGTGCTAATAATTAATCTCTTAGATCTAGACAGGTCTAAATAATAGTTTAACTAATTATTTGTTGAATACTCAACTAATAAATATTTTGACCAATATAGCTAATAACAACTAATAATAATTGTAGCTTAGTACTCCTTCTTAGTATAAGAAAAATAAGACGTTTTTTCTACAAAGTTTGAATCAAACATTAAAAATATAAATCATGAATAATCTTTTTAAACAAGTCATTAAGTTTGAAAAATATGAAAATCATATCAATAGTTTATCTTGAAAATTACTTTCATTTAAAATATACATATATAATAACTTTCTTTATAAATATTTTTATAGAAAAGAGAATTCAAAGTAAACGTTTTTTTTTATAACTTGCTATAAAAAGGAGGGACGATTAAACTAAAAAATGTTTAACGACATATTAGCTAACTATAATTTATTTATTATTACAAAAAGCAGCTAATTGATGAGAGAGCCCCAGTGGACCCACCCGGAAGGCGCCAACGAGAATATATTAACCGCCCCAGCCACGCACCTTTTGCCCTCCCCGTCCAGAACTCCCAAACCTCTGCTACCTTCGCTTGGCTTCGCTTCCAACCCCATCGATACTTCCCAGCAAGCTACACTACAAGCTCATCCGCCTCGTGCTTCCATGGCCGATCCCCAGCCCCAGGCCGAGGTCCTGACCGAGTCAGTGCGGGTCAACAGCACCGAGGCGGAGGTCACGCTCAGGGGCGGCGAGCTGGCGTGGTGCCCGCCGGCGGCGGCAACGGAGAGGGCAGGAGCGGCGGTTGGAGCTGGAGTCGGAGGTGCTCGGGTGCCGGGTGGACGGGAGGAAGCTCAAATTGCGACCTTTGCCGCCAGCGGCGGCGGTAATGGGAAAGGGGGAGGAGGGGATGGGAATCGGAGGAGAGGGAGGTCGTCGTGGAGATGGAGAACGAGGATGCCGCGGCGCGGTGGGCGGACGCCATCAGGGATCGCTTCGCCTCGCTAGGTAATCAGTATCAGCTGTTACTCTGCTAGTTTGTAATTCGATTATTTCAATTCTCTTGCATCCTGGAGTACTATGTGTGTTTTTTTTTTAAAAAAAAATTGTCCTGCATCTTGGGAATTGTGCGTGCTTGGCTCGTGATGTGATCGATGTGGTCACACAACGATTGCTTTTTTTAGTTCGATCGCGTGCTTGGAGTTTTGGCATTGCCTGGACGCCTGGTTCTTGATCGGGTAGGCGGCGGTAGTTGCGTGGCGGAGTTGAGGAGTTCGTTGACTTGATTGGATAGCTGGGACTGGAAGAGAGAAAAAATAAATCTGCTCCTGATAATAAGGGAAAACGTCAAAACAAAACCAGAAAAGAGTGTCCAGCCGCTTTGGTTCGATTCAACAAAAAGAATTCGAAGCAATTGGTTCTAGATTGTAATGGTCGTATGCGTGCACAGATCTTTTGTTATGCGTGAAACCGTGCGGTTGAATAGCTGTTCTTGGCATGATCTGGTCAAAGCGTCAAACGTACAAATGTGGCAGTGTGCAAGGTGCCAACTAGTCGAGTCCTAAAGAGTTCCGGTCTATACACAATTGCCACGGTTGACTTCAAATGGACATGATGCTGATGGTGCACATTGCACGAAGACTTCAGAATCGTGTATGTCTGTCTAAATGATGCATGTTCATTTTGTACAATGCAGCAGTCATACTTTGCACTAGTAATGTTATGCCTGATCATGTTATGCAACTTTTTTTGTCCTATTGTGAGATTTGGTTGAATGTTCCTCTCAGTATCACCCATTGCCATTTAACATCACCCTTGAATGTTGCATTAGCTATCAAATTCGTATGATGCAATGGTGTTTTGTGTGTCAACTAACATAGTTAATGTCTCCCCTTATTAAATTAATTACATGGCATGCCATTCTAGTTCATATTATCAAGTCTGGGTCGATCTAATGACTCAGAACATGGGATACTTGCATCTCTATCTATCAATGCAAAATATCTGAGCTGGCCCTTTTGCTCAGTTATTCATCATTGGTAGTACTCTTTTTCCTGCATATTTCTGTTCCATTTCTGGTTGGTACTAGTTCATGCTTCTCTGACTCCTTCAGAAAAGCATAGTAGATTAACAACTGAATTAGAGTACCAGTTTTACCTACTCATGATCCCTTAGGTATTCATTCTGCAATATTGCCACAGGCCGGCCAAAGAAATTGTTCATTATAGTGAACCCTTATGGTGGAAAGAGAAGCGGACGGAGTATTTTCCAAAATGAAGTCCTCCCACTCATTGAAGCTTCTGGCGTGCTTTATACAATGCAAGGTCTGGTGGTCTATGTTTATTCATCACTTTTTTGGGATTATAAATGTGGTACCTGTTACTCTGTACCTAATTTAAAAACTGTGAAACATTTTTAGAAACCAAGCATCGCCTTCATGCTCAAGAGATTGCACATTCACTTGATCTTAGGAAGTATGACGGCATCATTTGTGTCAGTGGAGATGGTGTGATGGTAGAGGTTAGCAAAAAACAAAATTTTCCATATGCAAATGCAATTTTGTGCAATTTGTTATGCTCTGGAAATTTGTATGTTTTCAGATATTTGAGCACTGTCCTTTCTTCCTTGCTATGTTTTGATTCTCTCTTATTGTTTTTGTTTTTAGGTTGTCAATGGTCTCCTGCAAAGGGAGGACTGGGAAACAGCAATAAAAGTGCCCCTTGGGATCATTCCGGCAGGTACACTATCATAGCAGCTCCTTTATCATCATATGGATGTAATGATGCACATTAACGTGTAGTAGTGATTCTTAGGTTCATTGTCCTATGGAATCATTGAAAAAGCTGTTTTACCAATATTAGTTATAGACTTGTAGCCTGTAGCTTTTTCACCTTTTTATTCAGATTTTAGCATTTATACACTGTCATAGTGCTCTGGGCAGACTTTTCACACAATACAGTGTGCAACAGGTACTGGAAATGGAATGGCACGATCTCTATTGCATGCTGCCGGTGAACCATTCTCTATATCTAATGCTGTGTTTGCAATCATCAGAGGTCACTATTTTTATCCTCATTTTTTGTCACCTTTCATCTAGCAGCCACATCATCTGTCTTCTTCATCTCGCCCATTTATGTGTTTGGACAATTGCTGATGCAGCTTCTATCTATTACACAGGTCATAAACGTGCACTTGATGTCACTTCTGTTGTGCAGGGAAAGACAAGGTTCTTTAGTGTCCTGATGCTTACATGGGGTATGCAGCACTCTCTGTTATCTCTTTGAAAACAACAGCTGAGACACAGGCATAGGCCACCTTCCTCAGAGATTGCTCTGTCACTTTCTCTTTGCTGCATTAAAATTTAATTGACTAGCCTGAAAATGATCTACGAACTGCAGGTCTGGTGGCTGATGTTGATATTGAATCAGAGAAGTATAGGTGGATGGGAAGTGCTCGCCTTGAATTTTATGTATACTTTCTACCCTAAAATCTTATATCAAGTAGTTGATTTTCTTTTTTATATGCATAAGTTTCTATCTCTTTTTTTCTGTATAATGGACTTAACAGACAGGTGCTTCAGAAATTAGATGCTCTTTCTGATTGATCTTGCACCTGGCAGCATCGAGGCAGATGCATCTCTTGCTTTAATACTTAGTTCCAAGCTCTAACTGTGAGAAATGGATTATAACTTTTTTTTTTTAACTTAAATGTGCGTGCATGCATTGTAGCCAAAAAAAAAAAAAGGAAAAGATCATGGTTAGCACTTAATTTACCGGAAAAAAAATGAATCTTCTACAACATGCTGGTTGAGCTCTAGTGCTCATAATAGATGCAGAGGATACTGGTATCATATTGCAGAAGTCCTTGTAGCACCTTTCTGGCTTTATGTTACTCTTCCTTGGGGTATTTTTGGATCTGTAGAAGCTGACACTGTGCTCTGCCATTCTCAGCTCCTACTCCGCGTGCTGAACCTGCGACGGTACAATGGGCGCATCCTTTTTGTTCCAGCACCAGGATATGAAGAAGTTGGTGATCCTGTGGAGCAAACTACAAACGGGGTTAGCTCAGGCATTCAAGAAGACGGAGCAACTGACAGTACTGGTGAAACGTGTGGCTATGCTGGCCCGTCCATCAAAGAAGCCGATCTTAGATGGAGATCGCTGAGCGGTCCATTCGTTTCAGTCTGGCTCGGCAATGTTCCTTTCGCCAGCGAAGATGCCATGGCAGCACCAAAAGCTGAGGTCAGTTTCCCGCCGTCTTGTGCCTTGGGGTTCTGCTGTGCTTCGTAAGCTTGATCCCTTCTTGTTTGTTGCCATGCAGTTTGCGGATGGCTACTTGGATGCTGCCGTAATCAAGGATTGCCCGCGGTGGGATGTTGCCGGGCTTTTGTTCCAGATGAAGGACGGCACCTACGTGAACTCGCCATGCGTGGAGTACTTCAAGGTGCGTTGCTGTTGCGTTCTACCCACCCTGCCCATGAACTCTGTCATCAAAAGATAATGACGAGGTGTGCTGGGGAACTCTGACGAACTGACAGGTGAAGGCGATCCGGATCGAGCCGGGCCTGCGCGTGGGCAGCAGCACCAAGGGTGGTATCATCGACTCGGACGGGGAGGTTATCGCGAGGGGCGACGAGTCCCTCTCCGGCGCCGGCGACGAGCCGGGGCACCTGATGGCGTACGGCCCGCCCATCCAACTGACGGTGGACCAGGGGCTGGCCACCATCTTCTCCCCGAGATGACGATTCTTCTCTGTTCTCCACTGTCTGCGAGTAATTTGCTTCTTTAGCAACCATTTTCTCGTGTAGAATCATGTATTTCAAATATATGTAAATATTACTCACACCCCACTCCAGTGGATGAGCAATGAGCCAAGAGGACGGATCCTGGATCTCCGTCGAGAAATTTGTTTTCTTTTCACGGCCACAGCCCACATGGCTGCCGCTTTTAGTGCTGGCGCGAGAAATGGGAAGTAGGCAGTTCACAATCATTTTTTTCTTTTGGCGGGTGTGTGTTGTTGTTTGTCACTTGTACAAACAGTTGATTGTTTTCCGTTCAAAAAAATCCGCCCCAAAAATTGTATTTCCGTTCCAAAGTCCTCCAAATTATACTCCATCCGTCCAAAATAGATGTCTTATAGGGTCAATCGTCAATGCTTCTTAACTATCGCTGATTATATATTAAAATATATTTCATAGTATACCTATTTGATATCATCACAAATCTTTTATAAGTTTTTTAATAAATTTATTTTTGATCAAAATTTGCACTTTTGACTCTTCAATTTTTTAGAATGACAAAATTTAGAATAGAAGGAAAATTTTAGTTTTAGTCGAACTATCTTAATTAATTTTGATCAAACCTATAAAGAAAAATCTCCATTTCACGAAATGAGGGTTGGATCCCCCCAAACTTTAGAGCTCTTAAAAGTTTGAGAGCACTTTAGCTCACTTTTGAGCTCTAAAATTTAAGGGCTTCCCCAACGTCAACCCCTCGACGTATCATTGATTCTTCACGTTCTTAGTATGCCTCCACGATATCACAAAATCTTTATAATTCTCTCAACTCTATAATTTTGGTCAAACTCTAACAAAAGTTGATTTTTCAAGATTTTTGGAATGCGCGATTTGAATTGACGGAGGCTGCTTAGTTTCAGTCGAACTATCTACGCAATTTTGGCAAACAAAGTGAACCATTGCAGCCTGTAGCTTGCAAGGGATGTAAAAATTCCGTGGCCAAACCTACTGTGTCTAAATTAACAGGTCTTTTAACCTGAGGCAGTACGCAACTATTGCCCGCGTTGAAGAAGCCTTAATGTGAAGTGGGCCAAAGTTTAGAGGTAAACTCAGTATGGAGCTTTGGATTTAAAGTTTAGAGCTCTAAATTTTATAAGAGGAAATCCAAACATCCCAGTATCTTTTTAAACAAATATGAGTTGTAAGTGAAAAAAAAAGTTTATCACTGTTATGAGCAATATGTGATGTGAAAAAAAAAAGTTGTAAGTTGTTTAGTTAAAACAAATATGAAATCAACCCACTATCTTTATTTTTCTCAAAAGCATCTCACTCAGAGAAAACTGAAAGCCAAAATCAGGACCCACAAGGTAAAAAAAATTGCACTATGCGAGATGTTCTAAAAAATCATTTTTAGATTACACCTATTTTGTTGGTGCTTTGTTTTTTAGATTTAGAAGTAGGAATAATTTTTTAAAAGTTGGTTTAAACACACTCGAAGTTCTACTCTACTAGTCTTTTCCAAAAAATATATATGAATATGAATTGATTTAAATATGAGTTCCAATGAGGCCGAAAGTTCCGGGGATTTTGGACCCTTCTTCCCACAACAGATTCCCCAGCAAGGCAAGGTGCCGTCGCGATCACGAAGCGTAGCAAGTGCATCATGCTTTCACATTTTTTTTCCCTTTTGATTTTTTATTTGAAAAAGGAAGCGCCGTTTTCTGAACGAAGAAAAGATAAGGTAAATGGGAACGAGTGACCGTGCGAGGCAGCGCGGGTGGAGGGGGCCCACGCAGGGTAGCCGCCAAGGCAGGGCCGTTCGTAGGCGCTACGAAAGCTGGAGGAGTTCCTGATCGCAGGATGCCAATCGCATGGCCACGGTAAACCCTAGCCACCGGGGCGGTCTGTCCCCGCGCGGGCGGCGGCGGCGCGAGGCCCGCGCTATATAACAGAGCCTCCTCCGATGCCTCCAACACACCTGGCGGCCTCGATCCCTCCCTCCCCTGTCGGCTCTGTCTGTTGACTTCCCCATCGAGGTTAAGGTACTAGCTCTCGATTCCGATTCCGTCGTCCTCCGATCCTGATTCAATTGTTACCTATTCAGTTTTGTCTGACGATGTTGATTCATTATTAGTCTTCAAATTTCGTTAATTGTTCACGTCCCCAACGCATATGCTGTATTCAAATTGTTACTTTTGATGTTGATTCTATTCAGTCTTATACTAGTTGAATTGTTCCCTAGCTTTTGATGTTGATTCATTATTAGTCTTCAAATTTCTCTGAATTGTTCCTTGCCTTTTGTCCCCAACGCATATGCTAGTATACTAGTTGAATTGTTCCCTAGCTTTTGTCCTCCACGCATATACTATCATCATATAGGAGTACTTCCCGAAATCTTGTGTGCTGGCCGATCGCTCTTATGTCTTGCAACTATCAATCGTTTTTCTTTTTTTTACTTTTCTAATGAAGCAGATAGATCAAATCAAATAGTTATAATATATATATCATGGAATCATCCACTTGATTAAATCCAAAATCAAACTGGTACTGGAGATGCAACTAGTGTGCCCATTATCTAATGGAAAAGACAGAGGGTCTCGTCTCCTATCTTCTAGAGAGGGGCCGGGCCTTCTGATATAGGTTCGAATCCTATTGGGTGCTTCTGTTCTAGTTTTTGCATCTCCAGTTTAATTTGCTCCACTGCCAGATCAGATTGCCACGCCAAGCATTCACTCAAATAGGTTGCCTGGTAATAACCCGTCTGTATTCTTGGATTAGATGCATCAATGCTTGCCTGCTTATATCTATTATTATTACTGGTTTTTTTTCATAGCCAGGATCAGAGTATAGTATTTTTAGTTTTTGAGAGTTGTTATCACAAACACAAACACACGCAACAATCACAAACACAACACAAACACGCACATATCCATTCATTCCACGGGCAACAAGCAAATGTGATTACAGAAACTATTTGGTGATTAACAGAATGAAAGAGTGACCTTCAGAATATTCAAAAATGAATATTCTGATTCTTCTTCATTCTGTTCATTCATGGTCTCTGTTTTAATTTTCCTGATGACTAACCATGTTGTCTTTGCTATTCTAAAACAAAGAACAATTTACCTAGCAGTCTGCTTATGTGTGCTTTTTAATTTACTGTTAGTCGATGAATGGCCACAACTGTTCTGTTGAGAAAATTTTCAATCTCTCACTACTGATAATAGCAGTACTTTATATTAACTTTTGCGTGACCGTTCTATATATATCCTTCTGCTGATGTTTGTGAATACAGCAACTAGTCAGCTGCTCCTGTTGCCATGGGGAAGGAGAAGGTTCACATCAACATTGTGGTCATTGGCCATGTCGACTCCGGCAAGTCCACCACCACGGGCCACCTCATCTACAAGCTTGGAGGCATCGACAAGCGTGTCATCGAGCGGTTTGAGAAGGAGGCAGCCGAGATGAACAAGAGGTCCTTCAAGTACGCCTGGGTGCTTGACAAGCTCAAGGCCGAGCGCGAGAGGGGCATCACCATTGACATTGCCCTGTGGAAGTTCGAGACCACCAAGTACTACTGCACTGTCATTGATGCTCCTGGGCACCGTGACTTCATCAAGAACATGATCACCGGCACCTCCCAGGCTGATTGTGCGGTGCTCATCATTGACTCGACCACTGGTGGCTTTGAGGCTGGTATCTCCAAGGACGGCCAGACCCGTGAGCACGCACTCCTTGCTTTCACTCTTGGTGTGAGGCAGATGATCTGCTGCTGCAATAAGGTACTTTTGAAAGTTTGATTGATGCATCTATCTGCATTTTTTTTGCATATATTGTGATTGATGTTAGTAAATAGTTATCTGTATATACTGCAAACTGAATGAACTGCTACTGAATCAGATGGACGCCACCACCCCCAAGTACTCCAAGGCTCGGTACGACGAGATCGTCAAGGAAGTGGGTTCCTACCTGAAGAAGGTGGGGTACAACCCGGACAAGATCCCCTTCGTGCCCATCTCTGGGTTCGAGGGTGACAACATGATCGAGAGGTCGACGAACCTGGACTGGTACAAGGGCCCCACCCTCCTTGAGGCGCTGGACCAGATCAACGAGCCCAAGCGTCCCTCGGACAAGCCCCTGCGCCTTCCCCTGCAGGACGTGTACAAGATCGGCGGCATCGGCACCGTCCCGGTGGGCCGCGTGGAGACTGGCCTCATCAAGCCCGGCATGGTGGTCACCTTTGGGCCCACGGGCCTGACGACGGAGGTCAAGTCGGTGGAGATGCACCACGAGTCGATGCAGGAGGCGCTGCCCGGCGACAACGTCGGCTTCAACGTCAAGAACGTGGCTGTCAAGGACCTGAAGCGCGGCTACGTGGCGTCCAACTCCAAGGACGACCCCGCCAAGGAGGCTGCCAGCTTCACCGCGCAGGTGATCATCATGAACCACCCCGGGCAGATCGGCAACGGCTACGCCCCGGTGCTGGACTGCCACACGTCCCACATCGCCGTCAAGTTCTCTGAACTGCTCACCAAGATCGACCGGCGGTCGGGCAAGGAGCTGGAGAGCGCACCCAAGTTCCTCAAGAACGGCGACGCCGGCTTCGTCAAGATGATCCCCACAAAGCCCATGGTGGTGGAGACCTTCTCGGAGTATCCTCCACTGGGGCGCTTCGCTGTTCGTGACATGAGGCAGACGGTTGCTGTCGGCGTGATAAAGAGCGTGGAGAAGAAGGACCCGACGGGAGCCAAGGTGACCAAGGCGGCTGCAAAGAAGAAATGATATGATCCTGCGTGTATCCATGGTTCCCGGTTTCTTGCTGGTTGGATTATATGTCGAATAAGTACTATTTTGGGTGGTGCTAGTAGTAGTTAAAAAACAGTTCAGTGTCTTTACAGTATGTGTCGACGGTTGTGTTCGTGATTGCTGCCTATATATATATATATATAATTGAATTTTGCGTCTAATAGTATTTCAGTGACATGTTCTTACGATTTTGCTTCTAATAGTATTTATTAGCGACATGTTTTCTATGAGGTGTGACTGCCCTGTCCTGATGTGCAGATGCCGATTCTGCACTTGATTGTGATGAATATGTATCACTGCTGACTGCTTCCACAGCCTTGCTGCTGCCCTTTACTTTGCTGTGCCGCGTCTTCACTCTTCGGCTTCACCACATTCCGAATGAAATGCGGCTCTGCTTTAATCAGCCCTGACACCAATCTCTGCTGAACTTTTTTTTTTCATCTCCAGCCGCCACTCTCCATCTCCAGCCGCCACTTCTGCACCACAATCCGTCCTCCTCCCTACTGTTCGTCCTCGCCGTCGCCGGCCTACCATCCCCCATCGCGCATCGAAGAAGGTGCCGGTCTTCCGCTCATCCAGCGGCACTACGGAGGGGGTGCTGCCGCGGCGCGCCTCCGCCTGACCGCCTCCCGCGCGTCGCAGAAGGCGCCGGCGTGGTATGCCTGTCTAAATCGGCTAAATCTGATGACCGTTCATTTTGTGCAATGCAGTAGTGATACTAGTAGAAATGTTATGCTTACCTGCTCTTTAGCTGTAGGCCTAATTTTTGTTCTTTTCTGATATTTGGTTGACTGTTCCTTTCAGTGTCACCATTGCCGTTTAACAGCACCCTTGAGTGTTGCATTAGATATCAATTAGGATTCAAATGGTTAATGGTGTTTTTATGCCAACTCTAGTTCATTTTTCTCCTAGATTAATTACGTGACATGCCATTCTAGTTCATTTTGTCAAGTTTTGGGTCGATAAAATGACTAAAAACATGGGACACCTGCATCCCTGGCTATCAATGTAAAATATTTGAGGACCTTTTCTGCTCATTTTTTTATCATTGATAGTTCCTCTTTTGCCCTGCATATTTCTGTTTCATTTCTAGTTGGTTGTACTAGGTCAAGCTTCTCTAACTCCAGAAAAGCATAATAAATTAACAACTGAATTAGAAACACTAGTTTTACAGCCTACTCATGGTCCTTCATTATCCAAAAAAAAAAAACTACTCATGGTCCTTTAGGTATTCCTCCTGTGTCGGCCAAAATGATTGTTCATTATAGTGACCCCTTATGGCAGAAAGGGAAGCGGACAGAGTAATTTCCAGGATGAAGTCCTCCCCCTCACTGAAGCTGCTGGTGTGCTTTGTATGATGCAAGGTCTGGTGGTCTATGTTTATTCATCGTGTTTTTGGAATTATAATTGTGATGCCTGTAGCTCTGTATCTAATTTCAAATTGTGAAACATGTTTAGAAATAGCATCGCCTTCATGCTCAAGAGATTGCACATTCACTTGATCTTAGGAAGTATCATGACATCATTTGTTCCAGTGGAGCTGGTGTGTTGATAGAGGTTAGCAAAGAACAATGTATTCCATATGCGAATGCAATTCTATGCAAGTTGTTACACTCTGAAAATTCCCGTGTTTTCAGATATTTGAGCACTGTTGATTTTTATTTACTTGCTTGATATGTTTTGGTTCTTTCTCTTATTGTTATTTTGTTTTGTTTTTAAGTTGTCAATGATCTCATGAGAACATTGAGAAGGAAGAACTGGGACACACCAATAAAAGTACCCCTTGGGATCGTTCTAGGAGGTGCATTATCATAGCAGCTTCTTTATCATATTTATGTAATGATGCACATTAGTGAGTAGTACTATGTCTTAGGTTCATTCCATATGCAACCATTACAAAAGTCGTTTAACCAAGGTTAGTTGTAGCTTGTAGCTTTCTCAGTTTTTGTTCAGATTCTAGCATTTGTCTATATCTAATTCCACGGTCTCTATTGCACAGTCTCTTTTGCATGCTGCTGGTGAAACATTATCTGTATCTAATGCTGGGTTTGCAATCATCAGAGGGTCAGTATTTTTTTTCCTCGTTTTTTTTTTACCTTTCATCTAGCTGCCCCGTCATCTCTCTTCATTATCTCCCATTTATGTGTTTGAAGTTTGAACAATTGTTGATTTTTTTTTTCGAAAAATTGAACAATTGTTAATGCAGCTTCTTTCTGTTACAAAGATCATAAACGTGCACTCGATGTTAGTTCTGTTTTGCAGGGAAACTGGGAAGGACAAGGTTCTTTAGTGTCCTGATGCTTTACATGGGGTATGCAGCATAGTCTCTATGTTAACTCTTTGCAAATAACAGTTGAGAATTTAGGCCACCTTTCTCATAGATTGCTCTGTCACTTTCTGTTTTGCTACAGTAAAATGTAATTGACAAGCCTGAAAATGATCTGTGAACTGCAGGTCTGGTGGCTGATATTGATATTTAATCAGAGAAGTATAGGTGGATGGGAAGTGCTTGCCTTGAATTTTATGTATACTTTCTCTACCCTAAAATCTTATATCAAAGTACTTGATTTTATTTTTTTGTATCTGTATGTTTCTGTCTTTTTAATATAATAATGGACTTAACAAAGAGGTGCTACAAAGATGCTCATCATCGAGACAGACGCATATCTTTCTTTACTAAGTTCCAAGCTCAAACTGTTGGAAATGTCCTTTTTATTCTTGTAAATGTTGTGTAGCTTTATTTAGATGTGTGTGCATGCATTGTAGGCTTTGTAGCCATAAAAGAAAAGATCATGGTTAACACTCTACATACCTGAAAGAATGAAAATTCCACAATATGTTGGTTGAGCTCTAGTGCACATAACGTATTGCATAAGTTGCTGTAGCACCTTTATGGTTTTATGTTACTCTTTCTCAGGGTATTTTTGGATCTGTAAAAGCTCACACTGTGCTCTGCCATGTGCAATGCAACTTCTTTTTAGTTCCTACTCTGCATGCTGAACCTGCGATGGTACAATGAGCATGCCCATTTTGTCCCAGGACCAGGATACAAAGAGGTTGGTGATCCTATGGAGCAAACTAGTGCCAGTTATGAAACAAACGGAGTTACAGCAGAGTATTTCGAGAAGACAGAGCAACTGACAGCAATTTGTCAAAGGTGTGACTGTAGGCCCATCGATCAAAGAAGCTAATCTTGCATGGAGATCACTGAATGGTCCATTCGTTTCAATTTGTCTTGGCTATATTCCTTTCACTAATGAACCATGGCCGCACCAAAGGCAAAGGTCAGTCTCTAGCCATTTCGTGCATTGGGGTTCCGCTGTGCTCTGTAGCTTGATTCGTTCCTGTTTGTTGCCATGAAGTTTGCGGATGGCTACTTGGATGCTGCTATAATCAAAGATTGCCTGCGGACCGTGGTGGGATGTTATCGGGCTCTTGTTCCAGAAGTACGGTGCCTACATGAAGTCACCATGTGTGAATGAAGCACCGTGTCTATGAACTCTGTCAAAACATAACGAGGTGTGCCGAGCAATTCTCTGACGAACAACGGGTGAAGGCGATCCGGATGGAGCCGGTATCATCGACTCAGACGGGGAGGTACTTGTGAGAGGCCATGGGACCCAGTCCCATCCAGCTGACGGTGGACCAGGGGCTGAGGAAGTGCAGTTGAATTACATGTTATTTTTAAGCTATTGCGTTGGCATGTGAATTGAGGGTCAACTACATGGTAATTGAATCACATGAACATGTACGTACTACTAGTTTATAATAACTCAATCCCAGCTGCTAGGCGACTGAAATCGACGGCCTGGGCTGCAGTGGTTAATAGATGTCAATGACATTGGACAGCAGCGGTGGGCTTTTGTGTTCAACTAGATGTAACAGATGGCACTGGGTGACAATTTGGCTGTTCGGCTGATTTCAGCTTGCGGTCGCTTGACTTATTTTAATTCTCTTACATAATACTTCTTGAATCAGCCAAAATCGCTATAACAGATGGTTTTGAACGTGATTCTCGATTCTTGCACCAAATTCTAGAAACGAAACAAAACTCTTGGATTCACAACATTGCCAAATGAGACAAGCTTTCTATTCTCAAATTTTGGCATCATTATGCTTGTATTAGGATAATTTTGTTTAACGTATCGTAGATAGTAAACACATGCAATCGATCAGAATCACTCCCGGTTCCAAGGTGGGGAACCAATCGAATTATGTTCCTCACAAGATGCTAAAAAAAACTCTGATCCAAATACCCTGTTTCAGACGGGAACCAATCAAATTGTAATCATTTTGGCTTTTCTAATCTAGATATAGAGTTTTTTGCTTTTGTTATTGCACCAAGATATTTGTTATATCTAGATACACAACAACAAACCATATGTTTAAAAATAATACCAAAATAACTTATAATTTAAAAAACGGATACTATATGTTAAAAGTGTGAGCTAGGAGTAATCCTCCATCTTGAGATAAAAGAATGTCTTTGGGACTAATGGTTGATGCACGGTATCTACTCCCGCTTTTAGATGTTTATTTATATATTTAAACCATCCAAATCATTTATGACATGTACTAGGAAATAAATAAACAGATGGATACGCTTCTGCGAGGCTTGTGAAACAAGACATACTCTTCAACTTTCGACTGGCAAGCGCTCGAAGGCGACTCCTTTACTACTCCCTAGTACTACCTTGCTGCAGGGGCACGTGAGCCGCCATTGGAAGAGCAAGCAAGACCGGGAAGTGGCCCCCGGCGGATTTCTTGCCTTGCCGTGCCGGTCCAGGACGCAGCGCATCGGCTGCCCGCTGCCCAGTCCTCCTCCCCTCTCCCCCTGCCGGTCTGCGTGCGGGCAGCGTGCTCTGCTGCCGAGCGTGACTGCCTTGGCTTCTCACACGCGACGCGAGCTGATCCGGTGTGCTGTTGGACTGAAACTGAACTCTGAGAACTCGGGACGGGAGGCAGGCCTCTGGCCTCGTGACGCACGCGCAGGATTCGGCTCGCCTTGGCATCAAGCGGGGCGGATGCGGGTGCGGATGCGGCAGCGGGGGGTTGGTCCTGGTCGTAAAGAAAGGAAAAGGGCCCCCACGCCTTGATTGACGTATACTACTCTCCGTAGGAGTAGTGGCCAGTGGCGGTGGCCTCCGCTCCGCAACGTGCTTGAGTACGTGCATGCGGGGCGCCAACGCCATTATTTTCTGGGGGAGGGAGGGGATGCAACCGCAACCGCAAGCGACTGATGAGTGCGGCTGCAGCACTGGCCTTTAATTTCCTTCGGTTTGGGCGTGTCGGCAGATACTATTTTTTTTCTGACGCCTCTCATCTGGGTACAGCCATAGAATCTGTTCATACAGACACACGCACACCCACTCAACGCACGCTACTCACACCGCGGCAGATACTAATTGTCAGTACTGGACGCGACTTCTCATGTTAATCCTAGTACGGAGTGTTTTCTTTTGTCTGTGTTGCACAGGGGCTTATATATACTACGAGTCTGCATATTCGAAGGAAAAACAAAAACGGAGAGATTAGGTGAGTTGGTTGTACAGAATAATCCAAATTGTACTCATGATTTATCAACTACCGGGAGAGCGTGGGTTGAGACTGATAGGTGACAACCATCTTTATACCTTGGCTGCCAGCTATATGAAACATTGAAACGCATGGAGTGATGGGGGAGAGGCCGTGGTACTACACTACTACTAGTAGTGTGCTGTAGAGACTATGCATGGTACTACAACGAGAGGGCGGGCTAGCTGGCACATGCATGGCATGGCAGGTGGCACATGCATGCATGCATGCATGCCTCGTTTCAAAAACCAAAAGGGGGCGTCTGCGTAACATGCATGCACGATGCATGATGCATGAGGAAGAGCTGCCCTGCCGTGGCAGGGTCCTGGTCCTGGTCCTCCCCTGTAGTATACAGTACGTACTATGTAGGAGTACTGTACTATACCTGTACGTACTCCTGTCTTCTCCCTCTGCGCTACTGATCCTCTCTCTGCTACTCCGTACAGCTCTCAAGGTCCGGCCGGGAGCGGGAGGGGACTGCATGCCCGACTGGGACTGGGACCGCGATCGATGATGATGGATGGACATGGACGGATACATATCGCTAGCTACCCGATGGATGCCGAATTGCCGATGCGATCCAGCTCCAGCCCAGCCCCCATCGATTATATTGCTTGTCCAGCTGCAGGTCATCGATCCATCCATCCGTTCCCATTTCTTTTGTACTACTCTATACTCCTATACGTTATTATAGGCTGATCTAGCCTTGCGGATTGAATACTCGTTCAAATCATGC